>MU782625.1:2630-91350 GCA_026770625.1 Nicotiana glauca | reverse complement strand
ACACTGGTCGTGATGGCGCCTTTCGTGAAGACGAGGCCAGCCAACTAACCCAATTCACTTCCTTTTAAGATTATTTAAAACGTAGATGAGCAAAGTGATACAGCTTAACAGCAATAATAATCTGGACTACAACCCCACACAACCCGACCGGGGTGTCACAAGTCACGAGCATCTAAGAAAAGATCTTTATTACAAATTTCAAAATCTATAATACATAGAGTAAAATCTGGAAATCAAAAGGGAGAAGAAACTCGGTGCCGCGAACGCCGGTGGTCACCTTGCTTAGTTAAAATTTCAGAATTTACCCCAGTCCATAACCTTAATCGAATTTCTACTTCTAAAATTATCTACAGGATCAGAATCTCACATCTATACACTGAATAAGTCTGAACATGCTGTATCAAGCCATAACTGCAACTCAAGATGAAATCACATGATATACCACACAACTCAAACGCTTATAGCGATAACTTCTAATCACAATAGCTGCTCATACTTTGCCATACTGGTAATAAACCTCTTATGAAATAAAGCCTTATTCCAACACTTTCATATACTGCCAATGATGAAAGAAACATGTAGAAATCATAACCATTCCTCAGATCAATCAATTATAGAGATCCCTCTCTTTCGGAAAAGACTATAGTAAATTTCTAAGCCAAATTTTGATATTATCCTTCCAACATGCTGAAATCGAATCCGATAGTATTCATCCTAGGTAAAATGACTGACTACTCTAGTGACATGACACACCAACCCCATCTAAAGCCACATCCTATGCAATACGCACACCAGCAAGCAACAATCTAAATATGCTCAAATCATGGGAAAATGACTCAAATCAGAGAGTTATACTGCAAGCTCACCGGTACCACCTCAACACGATGCTAAGAATTTATCACACACCGTAGAACTAGAACACATGAATCTAACCCAAAGGATCATATCCCAACATAACTTCACTGCAGTGCGCGACCCTATCCAAAAACTGGTCGACATGAAACACCTCAAGAGCATGCTCAAAATCAACAACTACGAACAATTTGACGTCTAGTACCAAAATTGAATCACCATAAACACGAAGATGAAAATGACATAACACCACATGAAACCTGAAAGAACATAACTTATATGCTATCCACTGAGCCATTCCCAATACTCTTCCCGCTCAAATTTTGCTATAAGACCCCAATAAAACTGCACCATATGTGCATATAAGCAACAATCACAACTCCTCGTAACATAGAAGGGTAACTCACAAATAAATCTCGAAACACAAATATGCTTAACAACAATCGAATGGCACCTCTCTCAGCAATAGCAGTTCGGAGTCAACATATCCGACTCGATATAGAACACACATCCAGTTTGGGCCTGCCAATGAACCCCAAATAAACTCTGAACCCCAAGTAACTCTCCCAAAGTTTATAATGAGTGAATCATAGCACATAATATTATCTGACTAGCTTGCCCACATCTTCGTAGTCCACAAACACGAAACAATCTACTCACAAGAATTCCTAGTCTCCAAATCCATAGAACATACAAATCACCATCTCTGATCTCAAATCCACCGCCTAGATGTCCATACTTCGCCAATTACATAGTCATCCCACGAGAAATACTTCTAAATTCTTCTGTGAAAGCAAAATTTAAACGCTAGCAGTAGATGAAACAATAGAGTATCACAATACCAGTGACGTATCCGTAAATCAATACACATTGCCCTTTTTCTGAAATGTGTACTCTCATCAAGCCATACCAATTACTCATATCATTTACCCAGTCATCTGAAACTACCCGTGGTGGCTAAGAATTTATGACCTTCCTTCCAGAACTGAATCATGACCTTACACATTCAAATCTCAATCCTACAAAACATACCACATATACTGTGCAATTCTATGATAATTGTGAGAACTTTATAATCCGCTCCGAGTCACAACAATTACATACTCAACGAGCGAAGAAATTTCCATTTAATTTCATCTAGGGGAAAATCACTATACATCATATGCTCCTCACCGCAGTAGAAAATATACATCTCTAACCGTGGTAGAAATCATCAAGAATTCTCCGAATCCCCTTTGCACAAAACCAAACCATCAGGACTAAATTCCTCTAACTCAACCAAGCTACGCAGGTCACCAAAAAAACCAAGAGCATTGCCACGAAACACCTGTAGAATTTATTGCCTCATAAACACCGCAAGAACTAATCATACCTATTATCGTGCCAATCCAACCTACTACCAAGCTGTCCTATCTATCCGAGTTCCTTCTAAATTACCTTCAAATTGATACTCATCCTCGCCATAACACCACAATCCTCAACCCAGACTCACCACACTAGACCCAAGTATAAAACTACACCGCCCTAAGGCTTATAAGCTGCTGAATACTTACTTAAACATCCCCAAAAGTACCACATTCAAAATAGTTACACTGAAGAGACTTCTTGCGAATCTAAAGCCATTACCTTTACATTCCTGATACTGATATGTAGAATCCATAATGATATAGAAATGCCAGAAGTCTTGACACCCTCCAATGTAAACCTCAGTTTCTAGCCAATTACACATCCTGAATATCGCCAGTCGATATATAAATATTGAATCCATTAGAACCATTCTCGAGAGTCATTCATTCTACTCGAGTCTTCATTATCTGATCAAATGAACCAAACGACATGTGCACCATTTGCACACCAACACCCTAGGAAATAATCCACACTTCTAAGCAACCAAACAATCTTCTACTCCACGCACACTACATCCTCCACCACTAGCCACTCAATTATTCCATGACTCTTATATACTCATAGAGCAAAATACAACTTGTATCCAGAATTCCATTACTCGAGTCATCTTTACCCTCAACGCCTACAGTCATAGCTGACTCACTAGTATACATCAAACTGATGCTAATACGACACTTAGCCATGCATTCAAATTATCAATAATAGACTTCCCCACTTAGCTCAAAGCCATAGATCAAAACACACAAAAACGCATAATGCCCATAATCTATTACTGCCATAATACTATAGTGAGATTTGACTAGATCCTCGTGTAAGCTCATGCAACACAAACCACCTAGTATTTTCAAATCCACTACAAATATGACGTTCACCCTTGTAACAAACAAGCCCATTCTCATAAACTATCCAAACTCAAATTGTATTACATATGATTCATCGGTAAAAGAGGACTCCCAACAAACAACATAGGAATCACATAAACCTCGAAACACCCCGTAGGAGATAACCCACCTGCTTAGCCTAAAACTGGTATCTCTCTAGATTCTTCCATAATCATAACTATTATGTAATCACTTAATCCCCCTGAGTATGAACTCACAACACAACATGAAGGTCTACTCCACTCCATAACTAAACTACATAAGAGGACCTTCAACACACACATAGCTCGAGTCTGTACATTAATCAAGATGGAAATCAAGCATAAAATAGTTCCTGCTACACCTCAAGCAGAGCCATCTCGTCACATATAGGAACACATCTTGCAGTCACATCATAATCATCACATGGCCATCCAGCCATCACTTTTACTAATAAGGACACTACCGAACATATAAATCCAAAAGTACGTGCTCACATAATAAATACCTTAGTTCTCAAGCTACAGTCAAAACCTAGCCTCAAATCCTCCAGACTGGCCCAACATTAACACACAATTATCAGATCTTGCACCTCATCTAGGAGATCACAAGCCGTCGATGTACAACTGATACCGAGCGCTCATCTACGCACACAAATGCGTTGAAGGAATTCAAGGAGTTACGCTTCAAGCTGAATTAATACCGCACGATAAGAATCAAGAATGTGATATTTTCCTACAGGTTCTGCAACGTGTCAAAGATAAGTGCAGACGTCTCCGTACCGATCCACAAGACTCTACTAAACCCACTCATGACTCGTGAGACGTAAGTAACCTAGCTCCGATACCAACTTGTCATGACCCAAAACTCATCCCATTGTGATGGCGCCTATCGTGGAACTAGGGAAGCCTCAACTCACGCAAACCAAAACCATAATACTAAAACCAAATCTTTTGCGGAAAAACATTCATCATTTTAAATAATTTTTTTAAGACATAAAAGGAAGATTCATATTATGATACAACCATCCCAAAATTAAGCTGTCACGGAGTACATGAGCATCTAGAGAAATAACATAGTCTACTACATTGTTTGTTGAATACAACTGAAACACAGCTATAATAAAGAAGGAGGGTCAAGATCTGCAAACGCCATGTAGATACCTAACAATCTCCCAAGCCTGGAACCTCGATTAGTAACAGCTACCAGGACCAAAAGCACCTCGATCTAAACATAAGGTGCAGGGGGTAACGTGAGTACACCAACTCAGTAAGTAACAAGTCCAACCTTTAGATTGATAGGTAGTGACAAACATAACCTCAATAGAGAATAGAAATAAGTCGTGTAGTAAAGTAGGCATGCTATTTTTTCAGGAATACAATTCAACAGCAAAATAGAGACAAATCTGAATAATGTAAAATATGAGGCTCAACTAACTCTGCATTACAATGCATAGAATGTATGAAATGCACCATATACTTACTCTCATGTGCTCAACCACTCGGTAATGCATATGGCCCTCCGGCCCAAAGGAAATCCATCCCGGAACATATTCAACGCTAACTACAACTCATCCAGTAACAAGGAAACAAGGGTAATCCAACCTTGAGGAGAAATCCTTCTCGCGCTATATATATACACACACACTCAACCACTTGGTACCATATATGGCCATTCGTTCTAGGGAAATCCATCCCGGAACATACTCATCACTGACTATAAGTCACCCGATATCGAGGAAAAAGGGAAATCCATCCCTATGGAGAATCTGTCTCCATATATATCAATACTTCGGACAAATCCATGTCCAGGGAAATCCATCCCTCAATAATATCATCCGCGCTCACTGGGGTGTATAGACTTTGAAGGGACTCATTCCATACCAAACACTATAACAACCTATTGAAGGCATAATCAATAATTTGCTGCGGTATGCAGCCCGACCCATAACTTTCACTCATAATCAGGCTCTTGGCCTCTCTCAGTCATCACTTTCCATTATCACTCACGGGCTCATAATACCATGAAAACTAGCCCAAAACAATGATATGAGGTGTCAATCTAATAACAACTAAGACCGAGATATGATATGATGTGCAGTAACAAGAATGAGTACATAATATCAATGAACTAGTGCGATGACGACAAGAAACGACCACTCAAGTCTCAATAGTATCGGTGTAAATCCCTAACAGTATAATTAGCATGATTTACAACTCATATTTTTAGTCACATAATAAAACATGGATATCATCAAGAAAGATCCACTACGCAGTGCCTTGGAATGAACCAGATCATAATTCTTGCGGTGCAAACCCACACGCCTGTCACTTGGCATGTGCATCAACTCAATACAATCATATAGCATATAGTTCAGGGTTTTCAACCCTTAAAAATATGTTTGGAAGTGTTACTTACCTCAACCAAGCAAAATCCTACACCGCAATTGTCCTTCAAATCGACCTCCAGACGCTCCAAATCAAGCCATAAACATTTCGAAACAATCAACAAGGGCTAAAGGAATCAATCCCATAAGAAAATTCTAGATTAAGGCCATTGGTCAAAAAGTTAACTCAAAAGACGGACCCATGTTTCGAAATCCGACCTAAGTCACAAAATCTGACAACCCACTCAATTAAGAGACTAACCATACTAGTTTCACTCAATTGTGACTTCGATTCGATTTCAAATCTCAAAAGTTCATTTTATGATGTTCCACACATTTTCCCCAAATTCCTCCCAAATTTGTAATCAAAAAAAATGAAATTAGTGATATATTCATGATTATTAGCCAAAACAAAGTTAGAATCACTTACCCCGATGAATTTCTTGAAAACCATTCAAAACATTACCAAAACCCAAGTTGATATGAAATAAAACCCTGAATCTCGTATTTATAGTACACCCCTCGGATTCAAATATTGTTGGCTGCCAAAAACCACCGCCGCCACGATCACCGTTTTACTGTCCGTGGAATTCCCTCTGCGGCCACGAAAGCCTCTAGCTCCTGGGGGTCACGTCCCTTCTTCCGCTATTCGTGTCACCCATCCCTACTAACCGTGGAATTTATGCTGCCCCATAAGATTTCACCATGATCTGCAGTTTGTGCTCTAAAGTTCATAGACCAACATCTGAACACCAGCAGCTATTTTAAATAGCCATACCCATCCGATAACTATTGAAACACACTAAGGCCCTCGGGACCTCAATGAAACCCACAAACACGTCCCATAATATTATTCAAACATAATAGAATCCACAAATAACTCAAAAGAACACCAAACATCGAATCAAATCTCAGATTCAAGCCTAAGAACTCCAAACTCCTAAATTCCACAAATGACTCCTAAACCAATCAAACCTTGTCTGAAATACCTCAAATTTTTCACACATGTCACAAATAACATTATAAACATACTTCGACTATCGTAATTCCATTCTGACACTGATATCAAAGTTTTCACTACCAACCAAAAATCGCGAAATTTTCAATTTCGTCAGTTCAAGCCTCATTCTACCACGGAACTTCAAACACAATATGGATACGCTCCTAAGTCCAAAAATACCTAACAGACCTAACGTAATCATCAAAATTCAAATACGAGGTCAAATACTAAAAACTCAAAACTTGGTCAACCCTTTCAAATTTAAAGCTTCAAGCTGAGAATTATTCTTTCATATCTGTTCTGGTTAATCTGAAAATAAAAAATGATGATTTACATAAGTCATAATACATCATACGGGTATAGTCATGCCCTTAAACAATCAAGCAAAGTGCAATTTCTCAAAACGACCGGTTGGGTCGTTATAATATCGAACTGGACAATATAGTGAACTCAGCCTCTTACATCTAGTAGTTCAGCACAATGGATACCTTTGTGTATGAATCCTCTTCTAGCCTATCTTCCTTGTATATCAGTAGTGTTGTACACAAAGAGCAGCTCCTTATTATCCAACTCATTTGATTCGTGTGATTCTCAAAACACACTGCCATGACCAAGAAAATTTGGGTAGTGTTGGTGATATTTCATTGCTTCTACCTGTAGCAACTTGTTTATTAACGTTTTTTGCTAAGTTAGTTACATTCCTTTACATATCGGGACAATGAACATGAATATTTCCATGATATAGTTCCCCTATACTGTCGTAAAAACTTAGCATTTTCCTTAGAATCTTCAAAATCATGCACGTGCCTATCCTTGCTTCCCTCCCACTGAAATGAGTACATAGTACTAATACCACCAACTGGAAGTTTTTCAAAGGATAGGGCATGACCACAATAAAATTTTCTGAAGAAACAGACAAGGTTAGTGAAATAACTGATCAGCATACTCTTCTCCCTTAGGACTTGAATATGGTGCTCGAATGTGTTCCCAGATTTTATCCCTCTCCTATTACTCATTTACTCTTCCCACATAGCTTTTTTCGACCTTCACTTATATGTATGGGCATTGTAATTTATCACTATTCACAATCCTCCTTGTTATCACCCAAAATGTGGCATTCCATAGGACCGGTATCTAGTGCAAAATTAGCAATATGATTTGCCAACTGATTTTCTTCTCTAAGTGTGTGTGAGATTTTAAAATGACATCTACCTATCAGCTCCTATATCTCCTCAATGTTCACTGCCACAGACCATGGTTCACTCCACTATCCTTGAATTACATTCTTCATAAGCATTGAATTAGTATGTAAATCAATCAGCACATAGTCATGCTCCACACAATATTTCAATGCTTCTAAGTTAGCTCTTACCTCTGGTTCTGTATTTGTTCCTTCATCTATTTCTTTTCCATACATATACTCACATTTCCATCTTCGTTCCTAAAAAAAAATCCAATAGAACTCCTACTTGGATTTCCTTGTAATGATCCATTTGTGTTGACTTGTATCCATCGATGCTCAGGAAACTCCCTCAGTACTTTAGTGTACTTCAGTTTTTGAGTATGAATAACTTTTGGCCATTTATGTGAGACATTTTGAAGTCTAGACTTTCTGACCTTTACTAGATATTAAAGAGTGATTGATACTAGATAGATGACCATATTCACTAATACTCCATCTCTATACTTGTAGTAGTTTCTCTTATTTCATAATTCCCACACAACGATCGATGGTAGAGCCTACATTATTTGTTGTAGTCTTGCAATGACATGTGTTGTCAAAAACTTCACCAAAACTTGGTGAAAAGTCAGCCTTTTAATATTTATACCTGCCTATGAGAGAAAATAGTACCACACTTTCCCGGCAACATATGATTTGAGAAAAAAGTATGGTAGTGTTTCCTCCTGAGGTTGCACACAACACCAACACATAGAAGCCATTAAATATCCTAGCTGCCTTCTGAAAGAATCATTTAGGGGAAGCTTGTTCTTCCACACTTTTCACATAAAGAATGACACTTTGAAAGGCAGTCCCTTCACCCTAATAATCCTATATGCATTGCAGGATTCCTTCTTCTTCCTGACATATTCCTATGCAGATTTAACACTAAACTCTCACCTTGTTTCGAGCATCCAATATGGCTTGTCCAGTACCATATTATCAATATGAGGCTTGATGTTTTGAATAATATGATTAGCCATGTCTTCACCCAGCAACATCCTTAACCTATCATCCCATGATCCACTTCTAACTACTTCCCAAACATTCTGGATAGATTCATCATAGAAGAAATCTGGTGGAGTGATGAAATAAAGGACCCCAATCCAGTCCAATTCTTAAACCAAAACAAGGAGGATACCATCTTTGGTTGCCATGCTATTCGGTGCTCAATATGATCCCTGCATTCTAATATTTTTCTCCAAACATGAGAACCATTTTTTCTCCAAGGAACTACAATAAAATTCATCTTTTAGCAATATTTTTGGCTCATGAATGAGCTCCATAAGGATGGCTTAGTACGAAAATTCCAGCATAGCCAGAAAAATAATGCTTTAGATACATCATGAAGTGATCTAAATCCTATTCACCCTTCTTCATGTGGAAACCATAATGTGTCCCAAGAAGACCAGTGTCTGCTTCCACCCTCAATTGAATTACTCCAAAAAAATCTTACCATGAACTTATGAATTTTGTTGATCATAGATGTCGGTGCATTGATTGCTAACAACAGGTGAATAGACACGCTTTGTAACACATGTGATATCAATACGGTCGTGCCTCCTATAGATAAAAGCTTGCCCTTCCATGTCTGCATTTGTCCAACACCTTGTTCATGAGCCCTTGATAAAATTTCATCTTTATTATAGCATAAAATAATGGATATCCCAAGTAAGTGAATGGAAAATCCTTCCTAGTAATCCCAGTAACCCTTTCCTCCTTCCTCACTACTTATTCATTTGTGAGATAATGCATATACATGGCAGATTTGGCTTTTTTAATTAACTGACCTGACGTTGCTTCATCAGCTTCCAAAACTTCCATGATTAATCTTAATGAAATTGCACATGAAAAAGAGGATAATATAGTGCCATTTGCATACGCCAAATATCATAGGACTCTACTTTGGCAAACAAAATCCATAAAAGTATAGATTCAAATGGAACGCATTCAATTGTGACAACCTAGCTGGTTGTCTTAAGAATTAACATCCCGATCCCCTATTAACTGCTTCCCCTAAGTTCAATTCTGCTATTTTGGTTTATTGGGACGTTTGGTGTTGGGTTTCGAAGAGTTTTGGGACACTTAGTCCCTAAATGAGAGCTTAAGTGTTGAAAAATGGTCCATAGTCGGAACCGTGTGAAGAAGACCTCAGAATGAAAATCCAACGGTTCCATTAGCTCGTTGCTCATTTAGGCTTGAAATGCCCTAGTTTGAATTTTGAAGTTTCCGGTCCGATAGTGAGTCTTTGATCCGAGGGTCAGATTGGAATTCCAAAAGTTGCAGTATCTCCGTCATGTCATTTGGGATGTGTGTATAAAATTTTTGGTCATTCGGACTTTTTTGGTTAGGTTTTTGATCGAAATTATATTTTGATAAAATGTGAAGTTCTTAGGCTCAAATTCTTGTTTAATTCGAGTTTGCGGCGATGTTTTAGGTGGTTTAAGGATTGGTACAATTTTGAAGGAGGTATTAGGTATTATTGGTGCTTTTGGTTGAGGTCATGGGGGCCTCAGGATAATTTTGGGTGGTTAACGGAGAAATTTTTGAAGTGTTGCAGCAACTGATTTCTTCTCTTCTGGTATTTTCGCTTCTGCGGCTTGGGAACCATAGGAGCGGAGTCGCAAAAGTGGCCATTCCATCGTAAGATCAGAATTTGGGCTCCCTTAGCTCTTCCACAGGTGCAAAATATTAAACGCATATGCAGTTACGCACCTGCTAGACTTTATCACAGATGTTAGCTATAATTTGATCTAAATATGAGAATAAAAATAAATTGCCCACCAAAATGATAACTTTAGGAATAATTATCGGATTTTATGGTATAAAAAATAGGCAATAAGTTGGTTTAAAAATTATTAAAATGCCAAAACCCTTTGGTATACTTATATATGCTATTTTGAAATTATTTTGGGTATAAAAATACATAAGGGAAAAATTGGGTATCATCAGCTGCCTCTCTTTACCCGGAAAGGATGAAAGAGTCACCGGGTAAAGATATGATGGCCAATTTTGTCCAAAAGCGACGTTTTGAAAGGATTTGACCGAGCTCTGGTTTCTGAGCTGCCTACATATCCCTGGTTTTATAGGAATCAGGCCATATGTAGTTCAGGAACCATTGACGGAACATGCCGATGGCGATTCGGAAGGACGGACACGATGTTTGGGGGAGGCAAGAGTTATTTTGAAGTCGATCGGCTGTGAGAACCAAAGAGGGATCGCTCCTACTGAGATGGTCGTTGCTAACCGGTGTACCTGCAAGTGAGCAATATAGGCGTATATCGTTCATCAACTTAAACGTGATGCAAGTTCCCATTGGACCATGAATGTTGTCTTTGGACGGTTAGGATGACGTCCTCGGACCATGATGTTCTGGGCCATGAAGCGCAAAATTAAAGGATTCGCAGGCTATGAAATAATGTTCTAGGGCTATGATGATGGTGCCTCCAAACCATGATGCCTTTGAATAATGATGTGCAGGATATAATGTGGGGTCCTCGGGCCATAACATGGTGTTCTCGTGCTATGAAGATTATGCCTCCGAATGATGATGCCTTTGGACGGTTTGGCGATATTTCTGCCCATGAAATGCAAGATTTGATAGTATTTCAGCTGATGCAAAAATGTAAAAGGCAATATTCTAGCCGACGGAAATTTAAATAAGACAGGCGATGTTTCAGCCGATGCAAGAAAAGTAAAATAGCGATATTTCAGCCGATAGAGAATTTAAATAAAGCAGGCGATGTTTCAGCCGATGTGAAAAGTAATATAGCGATATTTCAACCGATAGAAATTTGAATAAGACAGGCGATGTTTCAGCTGATGCAAGACGTAAGTAAAGGTGGCAATTTTTCAGCGATGTAAGAAATGTAAGTGGCGATATTATAGCTGACCGAAAAATTTAAATAACGTTTGGTAATGTTTCAACCGATTGCAAGACGTAAGTAAAGGTGGCGATGTTTTAGCCATGCAAGTGGAGGTAGAGCTTAACCTCAGAAGGTGGAAGGTAGCCTTATGCAATGCAGGAAATGTGGATGGAGACGACGATTAGTCTCGAAAGGTAGAAAGGTAGCCTTATGCAATGCAGGAAAATGCAGATGGAGACAACTCTTAGTGTCGAAAGGCAGAAAGGTAGCCTTATGCAATGCAGGAAAATGCATATGGAGACAACGCTTAGTCTCAAAAGGCAGAAAGGTAGCCTTATGCAATGCAGGAAAATGTAGATGGAGACAACGCTTAGTCTCGAAAGGTAGAAAGGTAGCCTTATGCAATGCAGGAAATGCAGATGGAGACAACGCTTAGTCTCAAAAGGCAGAAAGGTAGCGTTATGCAGGATGGAGGTAGAGCTTAACTTCGGAAGGCAAATAGATAGCCTTATGCAAAATGCAGATGGAGACAATGCTTAGTCTCGAAAGGCAGATGAGTAGCCTTATGCAGAAATGCAGGAATGTAAAGAGTGAAAAGTGGTGAGATTTTCTTAGCTAATAAATGATTATGATATCGTGGCTACTGGGGATGTTGGGTGCAGATAGCAAATTTGTGAATAAACGATTGTTCTGATGGTCGCCCATCTGTAGAGTACAAGTGTGTGAATGCATTTAGGTGATTTGTGATTTACATCCAAAGAAAAATCATGAGTTCTGTAGAGAGGGGGAAAGGTTAGTTCATCTTCCCGTGGCTCCTGACGTCACGTATCGCTGGGGTAGCATGGCTAAACGATAGCAATTCAAATGATAGTTATGCATGATTTAGTTACTATAACGTAAGTATATATTTGAAAGAGATTTTTCTTTCGGATGAACCAACGACCGCAACGTGGTTCAAGACATTGCGACCTCGCTTTCTTCAGAATTTTGAGAGTCCTACTCAAAATTCTGCCCTAGTTTACTGGGCTGGTGCTTCTGGCAGCTGTGCTGAATGATTGAAAATGATCAACCTGCCCCTCAAAATTCTGCCCTAGTTTACTAGGTTGGCACTTCCGGCGATGAAAAGGCTGAAAACTGACTTCGGAATTTTGAGGGTCCTCCTCAAAATTCTAACCCAGTTCCAATAGCGGGGGGAAATGAGATTTTTTATTAAAATTGTGACCAAACCCATAGGGCTGCCTACGTACCCCCTCTTAAACGGGAATCAGGTCAAGCGTAGTTCAAATTACATCATAAAGCATCATAGGTGATTACACATAATATCGTTTCACTACATCTGTGTTGATAGGCTTTGGCCAGACTTCTCCGTCCATTTCTGGAAGAATAAGGGCTCCTCCAGTTAGAACCCGGTAAACCATGTACAGACCCTGCCAGTTGGGAGAGAACTTCCCCTTGGCTTCATCTTGATGTGGGAATATCTTCTTCAACACCAGCTGCCCCGGTGTAAACTTCCTTGGTTTAACTCTTTCGTTGAAGGCTCTGGACATTCTATTTTGATATAACTAACCATGGCAGACTGCATTCATTCTCTTCCCATATATAAGGTCTAACTTCTCGTAGCGGCCCTTTACCCATTTTGCATCATCTAACTCAGCTTCTTGTATGATTCTTAAAGATGGAATTTCTACCTCGGCGGGAATGACCGCCTCTATACCATAAACCAGCAAGTAAGGAGTTACCCCGGTTGATGTGCGGACCATGGTGCGGTATCCCAGCAAAGCAAATGCTAACTTCTCATGCGATTTTTTTTGACTTTCGACCATCTTCCTTAGTATCTTTTTGATAGTCTTGTTGGCCGCCTCTATAGCTCCATTCATCTGAGGCATGTATGCTATAGAGTTCTTGTGTATTATTTTGAACGTTTCACACATTGCTTTCATCAAGTCGCTGTTGAGATTGGAACCATTGTCAATGAAGATTGATTCTAGAACCCCGAATCGGCAAACAATACGATCACGGACGAAATCTGCCACAACTTTCTTAGTCACTGCTTTGTATGAAGCTGCTTCAACCCATTTGGTAAAATAATCGATTGCCACCGGGATAAATCTGTGCCCATTAGATGTGGCAGGCTCGATAAATCCAATGACATCCATCCCCCAGGTGGCAAATGGCCACGGTGAGCTTGTTGCAGTAAACTCGTTAGGAGGCACCTTTATCATGTCTGCATGTATCTGACAGCGATGGCATTTGCGAGCATATTGGATATAGTCTATTTCCATATTCATCCAAAAATAACCTGCTCGGAGTATCTTCTTTGCTAAGACAAAACCATTCATATGTGGCCCGCAAGTCCCTGCGTGCACTTTGTCCAATAGCTTGGTTGCTTTCTTTGCTTCGACACACCTTAACAAACTCAAATCGGAAGTCCTCCTATACAGGATTCCCCCACTGTGAAAGAAATTGTTGGATAATCTTCGAAGTATGTACTTTTGAGTAGCGCTGGCAAGCCCTAGATATTCCCTTGTTCTCAAGTACTCCTTGATATCGTGGAACCATGGCTTTCCGTCCGCTTCTTCCTCAACGTGAGCACAATAAGCTGGCTGATCATAAATCTTTATCGGGATGGGATCAATGAAATTCGTGTCTGGATGCTGGATCATGGATGACAAAGTAGCCAATGCGTCAGCAAACTCGTTTTGGACCCTGGGGACATGCTGAAATTCTGTCTTTGTGAATATTTTCCTTAACTCTTGTATGTGATGCAAGTAAGGAAGTATCTTTGAGTTTTTGGTTGCCCATTCTTCTTGAACTTGATGTATGAGCAGGTCTGAGTCCCCGATCACTAGTAACTCTTGAATGTTCATGTCAACGGCTATCTTGAGTCCCAGGATGCAAGACTCAGATTCAGCCATGTTGTTTGTGCAAGGGAACCTGAGTTTGGCAGATACCGGGTAATGCTGGCCGGTTTCAGATACTAGGACTGCCCCTATGCCAACCCCTTTAAAATTGGCGGCCCCGTCAAAAAACAATCTCCAACTATTGTAGGATTTCGCAATATCTTTCCTACAAAGGACACTTCTTCATCAGGAAAATACATTTTCAGGGGTTCGTATTCTCCGCCGATAGGGTTCTCAGCTAGGTGATCTGTGATGGCTTGACCCTTGATTTCTTTCTGAATCACGTAAACAATATCGATCTCACTTAACAAGATTTTTCACTTGGCGAGCTTGCCAATGGGCATGGGCTTCTGAAAAATGTACTTCAGCGGGTCCATTTTGGATATGAGATAAGTGCTGTAGGCACAGAAATAATGCCTCAATTTTTGAGCTACCCCAGTGAGAGCAAAACAGGTGCACTCTAATAAGGAGTAACGGGCCTCGTATGGGGTAAACTTCTTACTGAGGTAGTAGATGGCCTGCTCCTTTCTTCCTATCTCATCATGTTGTCCCAGAACACAACCGAATGCTCCGTCCAAAACTGCAAGATAGAGCAATAAGGGCCTTCCTAGCTCGGGCGGAACCAAGACTGGTGGCGTTGACAAGTACTCCTTGATTCTGTCAAAGGCTTTCTGACAATCATCAGTCCATCTAGTAGCAGCATCCTTCTTTAGAATTTTGAAGATGGGTTCACAAATGACTGTGGACTAGGCTATGAACCGGCTGATATAGTTGAGTCTCCCCAGGAAAATCATCACGTCCTTCTTGTTCTTTGGCGGTGACAATTCTTGGATGGTGTTGACCTTTGTTGGGTCTAATTCTATTCCTTGACGACTCACGATGAAACCCAGTAGTTTTCCAGCAGGAACCCCGAATGCACACTTCGCGGGATTCAGTTTCAGGTTATACCTTCTTAGTTTGTTGAAGGACTTTTTCAGATCTTCCGTATGATCAACGACTTTCCTAGATTTGATGATGACATCGTCCACATATACCTCGATATCCTTGTGTATCATGTCATGGAAGATAGTAGTCATGGCTCTCATGTAGGTGGCGCTAGCATTGTTCAATCCAAATGGCATCATTTTGTAGCAATACATTCCCTATGGGGTGATGAAAGTTGTTTTCTCTGCATCCTCCTCATCCATCCATATCTGATGATACCCAGTGAAACAATCAACAAAAGACTGCAACTCATGCTTGGCGTAGTTGTCGATAAGGAAGTGTATGTTTGGCAAGGGGAAGTCATCCTTGGGACTGGCCCGGTTGAGATCCCGATAGTCGACACAGATTCTAAACTTCCCGTCCTTCTTTGGTACTGGCACGATGTTGGCTAACCATGTTGGATACTCGACCACTTTGAGAACCTTAGCCTTGACTTCCTTACTAACCTCTTCTTTGATTTTCAAACTCAGGCCGGGTTTGAATTTCTTGTGCTTTTGTTTTACTGGCGGACAAGCTGGATCTGTTGGCCACTTATGAGCTACAATGGCCATGTTGAGGCCAGTCATATAATCATACGACCAAGCAAATATGTCCTCATATTCTTTCAAAAATTCCTTATATTCCTCCTTTTCTGATGGCGACAAGTGAACACCGATGCGAGTTTCTTTGACATTCTCTGCATTTCCCAAATTAATGACCTCAGTTTCTTCCAGGTTGGACTTAGGTCTGTTCTCAAAATTCTCAACCTCTCTGATGACCTCTTCAGGTATTTCATCTTCTTCTGAATCTATATCCTTTTATTGCATTGTTTCGTTACAAGTCACAGTCGTTGGTTTATCGTCAAGATAAGTAATAGTAATGCTTTGGGGAGGGGAATAAAAGAAAGACAAAAGGGTACAAGTTAGAGTGGGTTCTGAGGAAAAATGTTGCAGTATTTAAACACATTGTGCATGAATATAAATCGTATCCTAATTTTGGTGCCTCGTTGTGCCAGAGGTAGTCCTAGCGACAAATAATTTTGTAGAGCTTATAATGCTAAATTCCTTATTTTATTGATAAAATAAGACGAATCCAAACGACTCTAAATAACAGAAAGTAAATGTCACTGGTGGTCATTGGCCTTATTATATCCTTAAGGAAAAATAAAGGACTCCTAACTACTTGGTCACAGAAGGACCTTCCCCAGATTTGGCATCTTTGTTTCCCTCGAACAGCTCCACCAACTCGTGTAGTCCTAGCAGTAAGTAGGCTCGTGCCAAGTGTCCTCCTGCATTTCCTTCAGCATTTTAGAAGTCTTCGATCCTCTTGATGAACTTTCCTTCTAGCTCTACTAAACCCCGCTCCAAATACCCTAGTCGGTTGTTGGCGCTGACAACCATTTCTTTCCACTCCTCGATCAATTTCTAATAGGCTTCTTGTATTTCTCGATGCTCACTTTCACACTCTTGAATTGTCTTGCGTAGTTGATTATACTTAACCTATGCTTCAGCATGCTCGTCAATAATTCTGTGACCCCAAACGGATCTTGGCTGACCCACGCCATTGTCTTGTTGCCAACCCAAATAGTGAGGCACATAACCGGCATGGTACCTGTCTGGCTCAATGGATTCTTTCCCCAAAACAATTTTGTAATGCCACAAATACTGAGCTTGGCACTTGTGAGGGCTATCATCATCCTGGAAATCAGCCCTGAGGTGACTCGTCTTATTGATCTTCGGTATGATTTGTCTTCTCCCAGCTTGTCTCATGACTCGAAGAAGAACGTAAGGATAAGTTCCCCTCAAGCCAATCAGTATGAGGAATGGTGCATCTTGGGATCGAATGATGAACTCATCCATGGGGAACCACTCAAACATCCATTGTACCTGGTCTTCTCTCAGATTTTCAAATAATTCCACCCATCCTCTAGCGTCCTCTGACTGTGTGAACATTCTAGGCATATAATTCATGCGCCTTGGCTAGTGGAAGGTGATATGATCCTCCCAATCTCTGCGTGGAATCTCTTGTCGGTACTCTCCTTTCTGGAGGTGTTCCATAAGCCACAGCTAAAGCAATAAATTGCAACCCTCAAAATGACTACCTTGTTGTTGACACTTGTTCGAGGTGCGGCATATCTCGGCAACGATCATGGGCACTATTCTGAAAGTCTGCCTACTAATCCCTTCCATCAGAGTCTTGGTTACCATGGCTAATCTGGTGTGGATCCTAGCCTTCTTCATAGGGAACACGATCATTCCCAAAAAGCAAAACATGAAGACAAAACCCCTTCTATAGATGTGCCCCAATGAGGTGATAGCAAATTTGTCTGAATAGGTGCGGTATGACTTGCTATAGT
The DNA here is from genome assembly GCA_026770625.1 of Nicotiana glauca. Taxonomy (NCBI): domain Eukaryota; kingdom Viridiplantae; phylum Streptophyta; class Magnoliopsida; order Solanales; family Solanaceae; genus Nicotiana; species Nicotiana glauca. The sequence continues at coordinate 73,541 of MU782625.1, read as the reverse complement.
CACACCTCTCATATAGATAGTCAAACGGGATGTAGGAGTCTTTCAAATAGGTTAAGTATGGGTTTTTCTTCAATCCCATCATCTTAAGAAAACCCATTCCTTTACGATTTTCTGGCGTGAGCAAACCCGGAGTCTCCCGAGGAATCCCAGCTAGACCCCCTATTTCTTCAAGTAAAGGAGTCATTTCTAAGTCACCAAAGCGGAACATAGATTTATTGCTATCCTAGAATAACGTTGCAGCCTCTATGATTCTGTTGTTGGGTTGAATCTCTAGGAGAGAAGGAATATTCCCTATATACTTGCAGACGAGTGTTTGATCACTTGAGTGGAGGTCATCCTACAAATTCAGCAGCCTTTGATGAATGTTGGTTACCATGCCAAATCAAAGGGATCTTGTGCCTCATTTTCTACAAAACAGAGTGTTAGGCCCTTACTCCCATCAGACTCGACTATTTAAATAAATAATTAGCATAGAAAAGCACTTAAGTTCTCCAAATAAATGCACAGAACGTGAAGGCGTCCATTTGGGTTTCAAGGAAACTAGGTAGACTTTGGACAAGGCTATCTTAATGAGTTATTATGTGGACAACATAACTGACTCAGCTAGTTTTGACCATGATACATGTTTAGTTTAAGGGAGTAAGGTTTCTATTTTGAAGTGCTAGACTGGTGCCCTTAAGCGGACAACTCAAGAGGGAAAGGCACGGAACCATCGACTACACCGTTGATCGACTGGTTTTACCGCAAATACGCCTTTGCCAAATTTAAAGGGAGTGATAGTATTGGAAGTGCGCAACCACTCATTATAAGCATTTCTATAGAATTTTGTTTGGCATGAGTGGAATATGATGTTGAAGATGCAATTTACAAGGATGAAACAAATTGAGATGTATTTTCACATTCATACAATAAAGTTTACAATGATTGCTTAGAAATTACAATAGTATTGATGGAAAAGCGATAAATGAAGGTAATTAAAGAAAAAGAAAGAAAAGAAACGGGTTAGTTTCAAAATAAAGACATTAAAAAAAAGCGATAAAAGAAAGCAATAAAGTCATGTATAGCATGCATTGGCAAAAGCCTAACGAAATCCCCAGCGGAGTCGCCATGCTGTCGATGCCCACCTTTTTTCTTTGCAGAATCCTATTCACGACATTCGGGATGACAACTCTATTCCCACTTTGGGAAGTGGGCTTTAGATTTTGGAGAGTCGCCACCTAATGATTATAGTGCATTAGGACATTTTAAGAAGAATTAAAGATGAAAACCAGAGTTGGGTAAGGGCTTGAAATTATCCCGAGGGGAAGGTGTTAGCCACCCCTTAAACCCTATAGGCATGGTATCTATGGTGATTTTGAATCATAAATATTGGTCAATCCTATAGGTAGGATTTCTAGTAAGAAAATTAAAGTCCTAAAGTCATGATATCTACCCTTTATTGATGCAAGAAAGTAAAAACCCCTCCCACATCCTTTTACTATATTCCCCAAGTTTCATACAAAATTATTATAAACTCAATAAATCAAACTGGAAATTAAAGATACATCAAAAGCTAACAGCTGGATCCAAGTAGCCTAATTCAATCTTGATGTCCAATAACATGTTTTTAACCAACTCCGGGATCCAGATTTCCAAAGCCTTCTCTTTATCAAGGGTGTTTCAAAGTTCCAATGAATTTCAGGAATTCTTGGCATTGCTTACACCCAAGATACCCATTTAATATTAGAATAGTGTGGTGCGGAATAGCCAGCCCTCGGACATCCAAGTTCAGAGGGAACTCTAGGGTCCCAAAGCATGGCTTGCAAGAGAGGGGCAGAACTTAGAACTAGGTGTAAGTGCAAAGTGGTTGGGGAACCATAACAAATGGTGGTCATACCCAGCCATAGGTGCAGACTAGCATACCCCTGACCATTTATTTGGTCAAACAAGTTAGGAGCAGACCCTTGAGGGTCATACCTGAGTCTGAATGATGATTAGGACACCACCAGACCTAAGTCAGGCTCAACACATAAAGGGGACAAAGGGAAGTAGGAATTGATTTGAGTTAAGGGGTTCAGAGAACCTAGTTCAAAGTCATAGACATCAATGTCAAAGCGCTGCTATGGATGGAACTATACTCACATAAAAAGGGATTGAAGGGAATGTGAATTCATGTAAGAACATTAATGGTAGGAACATAAGGAAGGAATGCATAACTAACTAACAAATAAATACATGGTGAAGGAAAGCATAACAAATTAAGCAGTAAACACATAGTCAAGGGGCATTAATCAACTAAGAACTTACAAGTTGCAAAGCAAAAAAAAAAGCTGAACAACAGAGTAAGCAAGCAACAAGAAATCAGCAGGAGCAGACTTAAGTTTGCAGCAGAACACTTGCGAGATCATGAGAACTCAAGAATATTTCAGAAGGTAAAAGGGAGAAAAGGAGAGTAGAAAGCAGAGTGCTCAATACTATAAATGAGAAGCGGTTTAATCGAGAGAAAACTCAGTATTCCAATGTGTGAAAGCATGTTTTGTGCAGAAAAGTTGTATCAGAAGTGTAAAAGGGTAGCCCCTTTTATAGTGCAGAAAAAAGATAAGAAGACGGTAAGAAAATAATTTGAAAAATCAATCACAGGTTGTTTCCCTTTTGTTAAGGGATTGATTTCAAACGGGCATGATAAATAAGGAAAGGGCTTTGATTTAAAATGTTTTCCAAGGCAATATAATAGGGATAAATACATAGAGCATTATTTAAGGAAGTAGCTTAGTAGCGCACGGTTTGGACAAAAATAAGGAAAGGAATTCAATCACGGCCAGTAAAAATCAAAGTTTGAGTCTTGGTACGAAGGAATATTACCAAGAAAGGTGAAGAGGAACTTAGTTTAAAGATAAATAATCAACACTCAATCAGACCCCTTTAAAAAGGGACTCGGAATCAATCACAAGCTGGCCAAAGGTCTTTTGAAAGAGGAGATTTTCATATAAAAAGCATGCAGAGACAAGACAGAGTTGTTGTAAAACTAGCAAGAAATTAGAGTAACCAAGAAGGTTAGGTTCACAGACTCGGAATGAATCTGAAAGAGAATCAGGTTATGAGTGGAACCCTAGTCCAAACACAAGGTCAAGCTTGTCAAAAACCCCCAAATATTATGGTTTCTGACTCGAATCAGATGTATAGATGAGAAAACAACAAATAGAATAGACTCAGTAGTCTCTTTCATAAACAAACAACAAGTTTGAAACGCAGGGAATACATTCAGGCAAAGCTTATTACTCAAACACGTTTAGAAGCGAAAAAGTGATACAGGTTCAGGAAAATAGTAGATGGAGCATGCTTAGGAAGAACTTGGTAAAAATCTGATAAAGCAAGCAAACATAAAGAACCCAGTAGGATATACATACAATAAAAATCACATAGCAGAGATAATCATGCAAGCTTAGGCTAAAGGCACAGGACAGATGCAAAGCATAGAAGGATCATGCTTCACAAAAAGAAAAAGGGGAAGATCAAATACGTGCGTAGCAGAGAAAAAACATACGAGATAAACACAGATGAAACACACATAAAGAAAAGAGAAGAAAGAATCAGAAAGTTTTTCCAGAAAACCTAGTTTGAAAATCAAATGATTTTAAAAGACAAAATTGGGGAAAATCCTTGAAATATCGAATATAGCACAAATATAGCATAGATCTCAGAGAAAACAAACAGAAAAACCTTGAATAGCTTTAGGTTTCTCGGAAACCCTAGAAATGAGAAGGCTTGGAAAGGGTATGGTCTTGAACAGATCTGAGCCATAGCTAGGCTCTTAAAGCTCGAACACGTCGGAACACGGTCGGAGAGGCCATAGGTCCACAGATCTGTGGAGGATCTGCTCGAACACCATCGAGGTCGGACCTCGAAATCTCGAACAACCAAGGCTTGGAGGGGGGAAGGAAGGTGAGCACAAGTCGTCCATAGCCTGAGAAGCCATGGACTCCAGTAAGATTGATCGAAGAAAATGAGGGAGGCGATTTGGGTTTCAAGTGCTAGAGAGCATTTGAGAGAAGGAGAGATTTTGGGGGCGTCTATCTTAGAGAAATGAAGGTTAGGGTTAGGTCGTTTGGGATTAAATAGGAAAGGGTCATTTGTGGCCGTTGATCAAAATGATCAACGACCTGGATTTAAAAGAATTCCAGGCGCATTTAGTTTAACGGGTCAGGGGTTGGGTTAAATTGGAATTGGGCTGGCCCAATTGGGCATCAGGATTGGGGTCAATTGGGGTTAAGATTGAAATGAAATTGAGGTTATAATTGAAATGAAATGTAGCCAAAATTGAAATGGCAAGTTTTTCCCCTATTATTTTATAAAAATAGTAAAATGTTTTTTTTTAAAAGAAAATTAAGGGTACTGAATCAGTTAATAATATATAAATATTAACTTAAAAATATTGGGTTCAATTTGTAATTATAAAGTGCTATCAAATCTTAAAGAGGTAGTATTGCAATTTCATGCAATTTAGTTTTAAAAATACCAAACGAATTTGTAAAAATATACAAAAGTCATGTTAGCTATACTTTGATGTTAATATGAGAATAAAAATAAATTGCCCACCAAAATGATAGCTTTAGGAATAATTATCGGATTTTATGGTATAAAAAATTGGCAATAAGTTGGTTTAAAAATCATTAAAATGCCAAAACCCTTTGGTGCACTTATATATGCTATTTTGAAAGTATTTTGGGTATAAAAATACATAAGGTAAAAATTGGGTATCAACACCTACTGCCACTACTACTCTAGCTCTCTAGGAGACTTTGACTTAGTTTATGAGTATGTACACCACCTTTGGCTCAGGCAGGGTTGCTTCCCCTTGCTACAGCCACATCCCAGGTCGGGGGAGGAGCACAGACTCCCATCATCCGCACTCCTAAGCAGTGAGTGCAGGTTGATCAGGCTCGCAAGATTATTCCCGCACCGCCTGCAGTGCCTGTTTAGCCCGAGGTTGGGTTAGCTGCTTCAAAGGATGAGCAACGGAGACTTGAGAGGTTCAAGAAGTATGATCCCCTAGTGTTCAGTGGATTAGCATCAGACAATGCCTTGGGATTTCTAGAGGAGTGTCATTCTTCGCATTATGGGCATAGTGGTGTCCAGCGGGGTTTCTTTCACTACTTTTCAGCTTTGGGGAGCCGCCTACGATTGGTGGCACACTTATGAGATAGACAGTCCAGTCGAGGCTGCTTCACTAACTTGGACCCAGTTCTCGGATATGTTTATGAGAGAGTTCGTCCTCCAGAGTCTCAGGGATGCATGGCGCGCAGAGTTTAAGCAATTGCGCCAGGGTGCAATGACCGTTTTGGTGTATGCCATACGTTATACCAGATTGGCCAGGCATGCAGCGTCCTTGGTTGTTACAGTTCGAGAGAGAGTTAGCAGGTTCATTGATGGTCTTATTCCACCCATCAGATCTAGCATGGATCGAGAGTTGGAGATAGACATTCCTTATCAGCAGGTAGTGAGCATTGCTAGGAAGATTAAGGGTATACTCGCCAGGCAGCGAGGGGAGAGGGAGGCCAAGAGGTCTCGAGAGTCGGGTCACTACTTTGGTGCCCGTACCCTAGTAGCAGGTCGTCATGGTAGGGGTTATGTGGGTCGCCCCATCCATTCAACTCTTTCAGCAGCCGTCAGTGCTCCAGCTCCGCCTATACCTCAGAAGCCTTACTATGCACCTTCAATTTCTAACGCGCCTCCTGTAGCAGACCTGGTCTTAGTCAGTCACAGCCACCGCGTCCTCCCAGAGCTCTTTTTGAGTGTGGTGATACATGCCACATGGTTAGGGACTGCCCCAAACTTGGTAGGGGTGCATCTTCACAGACTGCTCAGCCACAACGTGTTCTTCAGAGTTCTCAGGCCATGATCACAGCTCCAGCTGCTATCCCACCTTCCTAGCCGACTAGGGCGGAGGTCGGGGAGATAGAGGTCGCCCTCAAGAGAGGGGCTGAGCCAGATATTATGTTATTTCTGCTCGTACAGAGGCTGTTGCCTCCAACTCCGTCATTACAGGTATTATACTGGTTTGTCACAGAGAGGCATCAGTTCTATTCGATCTCGGTTGCACTTATTCTTATGTGTCTTCTTATTTTTCTCCGTATTTGGGTATGCCTCGAGATTCTTTGAGTGCCCCCGTTTATGTTTCTACTCTTCTAAGGGATTCTCTTGTTGTGGACCACGTTTATCGGTCATGTTTGGTTACTATTCGTGGTTTTGAGACCATATTGGATTTATTGTTACTCGGTATGGTAGATTTTGACATTATTTTGGGCATGGACTGTTTGTCGCCCCATTTTGCTATTCTTGATTGTCACACCAAGACCATGACGCTGGCTATGCCAGGTATTCCGCATATTGAGTGGAGTGGTACTTTAGAACACACTCCCAGTAGAGTTATCTCTTTCCTTAAAGCTCAACGTATAGTTGTGAAGGGGTGTGCCGCGTATTTAGCTTATGTGAGTGATATTAGTGTTGACACCCTTCTGTGGATTCAGTTCCAGTGGTACGGGATTATCCTTATGTATTTCCAACTGATCTCCCATGCATGCCGCCCAATAGAGACATTAATTTTGGCATTGATCTGTTGCCGGACACTCAGCCCATTTCTATTCCTCTGTATCGCATGGCTCCTCCTGAGTTGAAGGAGTTAAAGGATCAGTTGCAGGAATTACTTGGTAAGGGCTTTATTCGACCTAGTGTTTCACCGTGGGGTGCTCCTGTCTTGTTTGTGAAGAAGAAAGATGGTTCTATGCGTATGTGTATTGATTATCGCCAGTTGATAAAAGTTACAGTGAAGAACAGTTATCCTTTACCTCGTATTGATGATCTGTTTGATCAGCTTCAGGGTGCACAGGTGCTTTCTAAGATTCACTTACGCTCAGGTTACCATCAGTTGAAGATTCGTGAGCCAGATATCCTGTAAACTGCCTTTAGGACTCGGTATGGTCGTTACGAGTTCCTTGTTATATCATTTGGGCTGACCAATGCGCTAGCAACTTTCATGCATTTGAGGCACAGTGTATTCGGGCCATATATTGACTCGTTCGTTATTGTATTTATTGATGATATTCTGGTGTATTCTCGGTGTAGGGAAGATCATGAGCAGCACCTAAGAACCATGCTTCAGACCTCGAGGGAGAAAAAATTATATGCAGAGTTCTCAAAATGTGAGTTTTGGCTGAGTTCTATGGCATTCTTAGGCCACGTGATTTTGAGTTAGGGCATTCGGGTGGATCCCAGGAAGATAAAGGTCTTACAAAGTTGGCCCAGGCCGTCCTCAGCTACAGAGATTCGTAGTTTCCTTGGATTGGCGGGCTACTACCGTTGCTTCGTGGAGGGATTTTCATCGATTGTGGCCCCTATTACTAGTTTAGCCCAGAAGGGTGCCCAATTTCAGTGGACAGAGAAGTGTGAGGCGAGCTTTCACAAGCTCAAGATAGCTTTAACTACAACCCCAATCTTTATGTTGCCTACTGGTTCAGGGTCTTATGCTGTCTATTGTAACACCTCGAGTGTTGGCCTTGGAGCGGTGTTGATTCAGGACAGTAGGGTGATTGCCAACGCATCGAGACAGTTGAAGATACATGAAAAGAATTACCCTGTCCACGACCTTGAGTTAGCTGCCATTGTTCATTCCTTGAAAATCTGGCATCATTATTTGTACGATGTGCCTTGCGAGACCTATACTAACCTCCGGAGATTGCAGCACTTACTCAAGCAAAAGGATCTAAATATGCATCAGAGGATGTGGTTAGAGTTGCTAAAGGATTATGACATTACTATTCTGTATCATCCTGGCAAGGCCAATGTTGTGGCGGATGCCTTGAGTCGTCGGGCAGAGAGTTTGGGTAGTTTGGCATATTTACCAGCTTTAGAGAGGTCTATGGCGATGGATTTTCAGGCCTTAGCCAGCCAGTTCGTGAGATTGGATCTTTCGGAGCCCATTTGGGTTCTAGCCTTTGTGGTTTCCCGGTCTTCCCTATTTGATCGTATCAGGGAGCGGCAGCATGATGACCCTCATTTCCTTATCCTTAAGGACAAGGTTCAGTGTGGAGATGCCAAAGATGTGACCATCGGAAATGACGGGGCATTCAGGATGCAGGCCGGATTTGTGTGCCCAATATTGATGGCCTTCGAGAGTTGATTCTAGCAGAGTCCCATAGTTTGCGGTATTCCATCCATCTGGGTGTCGCGAAGATGTATCAGGACTTGAGGCAGTACTATTGGTGGAGGCGAATGAAGAAAGACATAGTTGGTTATGTGTCTAGACGCCTCAACTGCCAGCAGGTGAAGTATGAGCACTAGTGCCCGGGTTAGTTGCTTCAGCAGATGGAGATTCCGGAGTGGAAATGGGAGCGCATCACCATGAACTTTTATCTGGACTCCCACGGACCTTGAAGAAGTTTGATTCCATTTGGTTTATTTTGGATCGGCTGACCATGTCCGCTCATTTTATTCCTGTATGTACCACTTATTCAACAGAGCGGTTGGAGGACATTTATGCTTTATGTTTCACCTATGAAAGGCGTCATAAGGTTTGGGAAGAAAGGAAAACTGAGTCCGAGATTTATTGGCCCTTTTGAGAGCTTGAGGCAAGTTGGGGAGGTTGCTTATGAGCTCACCTTACCTCCCAGTTTGGCCGGAGTTCATCCGGTATTTCATCTTTCGATGCTCCGGAGGTATCACGGTGACCCGTCGCATGTGTTGGATTTCAGTTTAGTCCAGTTGGACAAGGATCTATCCTATATTGAGGAGCCAGTGGCCATATTGGACAGACATATCAGAAAGTTGAGGTCAAAGAACATAGCTTCGGTGAAGGTTCAGTGGCGGGGTCAATCAGCCGAGGAGGCGACCTGGGAGACCGAGCAGGATATGCGCAGCAGTTACCCTCATCTTTTCACTATTCAGGTATGTTCTCTATGCTCGTTCGAGGACGAACAAATGTTTAAGTGTAGGAGGATGTCACGACCTGGCCGGTCGTCTTAAGAATTAATGCCCTAATCAACTATTAACTGCATCCCGTAAGTTCAATTCTGCTATTTTGGTTTGCCGTGACGTTTGGTGTTGGGTTTCGGAGAGTTTTGGGATACTTAGTCCCTAAATGAGAGCTTAAGTGCTAAAACATGGTCCTTAGTCGTAACCGTATAAACAAGACCGCAGAATGGAAATCGGATGGTTTCGTTAGCTCTGTTAGGCAATTTCGGGGTTGAGAGCATATTTAGAATATATTTTGGAAGTCTGTAGCTCATTTAGGCTTGAAATGCCGAGGTTTTAATTTTTGAAGTGTCCGGTCCGATAGTGAGTTTTTGATTCGTGGGTCAGATTGGAATTCTGGAAGTTGCAGTAGCTCCGTCATGTCATTTGGGATGTGTGTGTAAAATTTCAGGTCATTTGGACGTGTTTTGGTTAGGTTTTTGATAGAAAGTGTATTTTGATAAAATTTGAAGTTCTTAGACTCAAATCCTTGTTTAATTTGAGTTTCCAGCATTGTTTTAGGTGGTTAAAGGATTGGTACAAGTTTGAAGGAGGTATTAGGTCTTATTGGTTCTTTTGGTTAGGTCCCGGGGGCCTCCGGATGATTTTGGGTGGTTAACAGAGAAATATTTGAAGTGTTGCAGCAACTGATTTCTTCTCTTCTAGTATTTTTGCTTATGCGGCTTGGGAACCACAGGAGCGGAGCCGCAGAAGCGGCCATTCCATTGTAGGAGTGGAATTTGGTTCCCTCAGCTTTTCTGCAGGTGCGGAAGATTAACCGTAGATGCAATTATGCATCTGTGAGACTTTAATTGCAGATGCGGCCCTACGTCATTTGAGAGAAACCGCAGAAGCGGTAAGTATCCCGCAGAAGTAGGAACTGCAAGTGAAGTAAAAGACCGCAGAAGTGGTACCTGGCCTTTTAGTGTAAGTCATAGAAGCGACTCATTTTCCGCATAAGCGGGACCGCAGAAGTGGTCCCTTGTCCGTACAAGTGGAAATCCCTGTTCAGAAGTAGAGATTTCGACGGTTAGTTTTCAAAAGTTAGAAAAATGAAATTGAGCTCGGGAGAGGGCGATTTTGAGAGGGTTTTAAAGAGGATATTATTGGGTAATGTTTCTTTAATCCCCTCTAGTTATATTTCATCATTATGTAGTTAAATCCTTCACTAAAATTCCAATATCAGGATCAAAATTTGGAGGAATTGGGTAAAACTTCAAAGGCTAAACTATTGAGTTTTGAGTGGGTGTTTGACCTCCGATTTAGGAGATTTTTGTATGGTTAGACTCATGAGAGTATGAGGGTTCTGAAATGTAAAAATTATTCGATTCCAAGATGCTGTCATGAAGGGAATTTTGCTCATTTTACCTAATTTCACGTCGTAGTTTTGAATTAAATAGTGAAACTAGTTGTTTGAGATGTTATTCATGATATGCAATTGAATTGAATATATTTGGGCCATTTGGAGTCGGATACTCGTGGCAAAGGCATGGTTTCTGGTTGATTTTTGTACCGGTTCTGGGTAAGTGGCTTGTCTAGCCTTGTGTGGGGGATCTTTCCCCTTAGGATTTGTTATTTGGTGTCTTGAGTGCCTTGTACGCGAGGTGATGAGCGCGTACTTGAGCCAATTATTGAAAATCTGGTTTTTACTTAATATATTGAGATTGAGTTTCTTTCATATTTGCTTTTTTTTCTACATGCAATTATAACCTGTGCTAGATTAGGAAAGCATGTTAGTTGATTTAATTTGCCTAAATGCTTAAGTTGCCTTGACTGTACTACAAGAAGCATGTTAGGCTAGTGCTACATGTTGCTTGTCTTTTGTACTTCATTTCAGTGTATCTTCTGGTTGTTATTTCACATTTATATTGGGACTACAGATGTGGGATTCCGGTAGCTCTCCCCTTTGTTTGTTTACTTTGGGACTACGGGTTCGATTCCTGGTATATCCCCCTACAGTTTTACTTTGGGACTACGCGTTAGATTCCCGATAGATCCCCCTGCATATTGATGGTTAGACTATGGGATGGTATCCCGGGAGATCCTTCGGATTTACATATGAGATGGACTATAGGACGGTATCCCGGGAGATCCACTGGACAGTTGAGAAAAATGACTACGCGACGGTATCCTGGGAGATCCTCATTGTTATCAGTGGTATTAAGCTGTACACATTCCGTGTTTACTTTGTTCTTTGTGTAGTTGTTATTACTTTGTTGACCTGTCTTATCTCAATGTTGTGCTCATTATTACTGCCAGTTTTTCATACTGTTAATTTATTATTATATTTTACCTCAGTAAGGCCCTGACCTTCCTCGTCACTACCCAACCGAGGTTAGGCTTGGCGCTTACTGAGTACCACTATGGTGTACTCATGTCCTTTTTCATGTGCAGATCTAGGTTCCTCCAGCCAGGCATACTATCATCGAGGCAGAGAAATGTAGTGGAGACTTCGAGGTATATCTGTCGTGTCCGCAGACCAGGAGTCTGTACTCTATTCCAGCTTTAGTAGTTCGTTTATCTTGTCTTTTAGTTGTTTAGACATTCTGGAGTTAGAGCAGTTTTTTATGTTTCTATTAGCCAGTGGTTCCCGTGAGTTTTCGGGTTTTGGGATGAGATTGTAGACTTCCGCATTCTATTTTTTGAGTTGTATATGCCAAGTGTCACTTATATATATCGTTTCATTCTAGTTTTTCTTAGTTTAATTAAATATTTCTGCAAGTTATATTAATTTTCGCATTGTTAGGCTTGCCTAGTTGTAGGAACTAGGTGCCATCACGACATGTTCATGGAGGGTGAGTTGGGGTCGTGACATCAATCCCCTTGACATTGCCTCAGCTGCTAAGATGAAAAGTGCAAGAGATAGTCCATCTCCCAACTTAACTCCTCTTGTAGACTTGAAAAATCCATGTGGTTGCCCATTGATACACATTGAGTACCAATTGTTTGATATGATTCCAAACACCCAGCTAATGAACCTCTCAGCAAAGCCCATCTTTCTCAAAACTATGGTCAGAAGTATCCATGAAAGTCTATCATACGCCTTAGTCATATCAAGCTTGATTACAACAGTAGGACCTGCCTTAGTTCTCAATCCGATATCAGTGATAATTTTCTTAGTCAACAGAACATTCTCCACAATGCTTCTACTATTCACAAATCTAGCCTGCTCATCTAGATTAGATTAGGTAGAAGGTCAACTAACCTGTTATGTATGACTCTGGAGAATAGTTTATTTATGAAGTTACTAAGACATGTAGGCCGCATATCAGAAAAGGTGTGCACTTCCTTCTTCTTACGTAATAGAACTAAGTTTGTATGAGTGATAATTTGTATGAGTGATAAACCTAGTAGTTCCTACCCATTAAAAATGCCTTCACCGTCTCCACCACATCATCTCCAACAATGTCCCAGCTAGAGTGAAAGAAGCTACCATTTAATCCATCTGGCCTGTCAGCACTGTCACCATTTATCCCATACACTACCTGCTTCACTTCTTCTCTAGTAGGCCCCCTCAATAGTTCTTGATTCTGCTACATATCCACTATGTGAGGTACATATAAATGATTCCAAATACTGAAGGAACTACATCTTCGTGAAATTGTGCTTGAAAAAACATCACAGCCTCATGCCACTGCTTCCCTATCTTCAATCCATTCACCATCACTGTTTTTTATTCTTGCAATTGTAATCTCTTTATCTTCCTATTTACGTGTGCATGAAAGAGCTTGGTATTTATATCTCCATCATTGAACCATGTTATTCTAGATTTCTATTTCCAAAACATCTCCTCTAATGCCATATATTTAGAAAACTCCGCCTGGGCCTTTTGAAGACTCTCTTAATTTTTCAGCACATGATTTAGTTCAAACTATGCTTCATGCACTCTAACCACTTCCTCCAAGCTACCTATATTCTGCAAAATATCACCAAATGTTGCCCTACTCCATGTGAATAATTCCTTCTTCAATCTCTTAATCTTGTGGTTGAAAAGAATGAATGGATTTGCATGAAAATTTGCTTGCCAATTCTCCTTCACCATTGCCTTATATGACTCATGTTCTGCCCAGAACTTAAGAAATCTGAAGCTCTTCTTAATTGGTACCGAATCTAGATTACATGTAAGTAACAAAGGACAATGGTCTGACTCAATCTTAGACAAATGAGTGATCTCCAATCCTGGACATAACTGTTGTGTAAGGCCCCGGAAAATTTCTCTAAGTAATTTAGGATTTTGTGGTGCCACGTACGCTAATTATAATATTTTATGTGCTATTAACATGGTGGGCATCAGTTGGACTTGGTAAATAAGTGTACGAGTATTATGGTAAGTAATTTGGGGCCCAAGGAAAGGCCAAAGCCTAAGTCAAATTGGAAAATTTCATAATAGGCTAAGATTCCAAATGACTTTGCACAAGCCCAAAATTTGAACGATTATATCTAAATATTTATAAGGTTTTATATGATGAACGACCTTTCATGTCAAAGGTCTTCGAGTCTAGTTTCCAATGCTTCAAACTGTTTATCATTTGGACATTCCTACACAAGGTTATGATCAAATTACCAAAGGCCGGAATGATGCAATTCTGCGGCCATTGTGCGACCATTATGCGATCGCAAAAGTGGTTATGCGATCGCAAAAGTGGTTATGTGACCGCAAAATAGTCGCAAACCTATCAAGTGTAGCCCAGTTCTGGGCATCGAGTTTTTCAATGTGTCTCGGTCCGCATAACCATTCTACAGTCCATTATGCGATCGCAAACCCAAGTTTGGAGGGTTAATCATCCAATTTTCATGACCCAACCCCATTATAATATATTGGCTTTGGGGTTCATTTTGGGGTGATTTCATGAGAATTCTAGAGAGAGGTTAGAGAATTTTAGAGAGATAAGGAGGAACACAACATTCAAATCATCGAATCTTGCATCAATCTTTAATAATCAAAGAACCCAATCACAAGTTCTTCATTTAAGAGGTAAGGTTCTATACATTAGACTTTAATTTCGAGTTTTGGGTATAAGATGTGATTATTGAGGTATGATTCTGGGGTGTAATGGCATTATGTATGCATTTACAAATTAGGTTTTGTGGGAAGATTTTTGAACATAAATAAGTAAATATTGGGTTGGGGAATGAAGGAAACCTTGTAAAAGAGATTTGAAATCAAAATGCTCAAATAAGGTGAAACCATGAATACCCTCCTAATTTGTGTTCAATTTTGTTATATCTCAAAGTAGATTGGTATATATAGAATTTTTGGAACGTCGTAGTAATTTAAGAAAAGCTTAAACAAGGTATGTATGGCTAAAACCCCATCATTCAGAAATTGAGCTTTATCGGTGTTTGTGTAAATAAGGTATGGTTAAAGTTGAATTGTTGCATTGATTGTTATTTTACATGAATTTGTGTTGTAACCTTATATGCGTGAAGGATGTATCTCAACATGATCAACGTGCTATCTTGATAACTTGAAAGGGGTAAAAGATATGAATTATGTATTGAAACGCTTAGACCTTAAATTTAGATCGAAGTTGCATTATTGTTCCATCTACATGAAGTCTTATCCATGCTTACAATTTAAATTGCTCTTGTGTGCACCTACTGTCCTAAATGGAAAAGCTAATATTGAAATCGGAAACAATGTAAAATATGGCCTAGTGCCAAGAATGATATGATAAGTTGTGGCCCCAAGTGCCTATGAAATGATATATGTAAAACGAATTGATTAATGAGAAGGGAACAATGCCTTGGTAAGGCGGCCTAGCCAATTGGGCCGAGATAAGACTCCTCTTAAGATAGGGGAAAATGAGATTGTGATTTAAGTGTATGTCTCAAATGAGGCAACCTAGCCGATTGGGTCGAGATCGGACTCCACTTAAGATAGCGGTGGTATTGTGAGCAAATGATGAATAGTGTGAAATGCCCCAAACTAAAAGCTATGAAAAAGAGATATAAAAGTTGTATGATTATTTTATTTGATAATGTGGTGATAATTTAAAGTTTTGAGTTATAATTGTGATTTCTTATGCTTGTATGAAAGTTCTTTCAAACTAGATGGTGTATATTTATACATACTAGTGCTATTCGATGGCACTAACGTCCCTTTTGATGGGGGCGATACATCTTTAAATGGATGTAGGTGTTTCTATAGCAGGAAGTGTTGGTCAAAACTAGTGCCGCATCATCCTTTCAGCTGACTTGGTGAGCCCCATTTCGTTTCGGGTTCCTGTTTTATCTGTTTATCATGTACTTTGTATTTGAGGTATAGTTGGAGCCTTGTTACCGGCATTTCCATATTACATTACTCTTCAGTTGTGTTTAGAGGTTCCGTAGATAGTTTGTGGGTAGTGTCTGTCACACCTCCTTTTTCCGCTTACACCCCGTGAAGGGCATAATAAAGGAGTTTTTCCATTTGAAGGACAATCGGAACGGGATTTATTGTTTTCATTTTAGAGTCGCCACTTGGGAGATTAATGGTGTCCCAGGTCACCTATTGAATCCCGAACCGAGGAAATATGGCTCTGTTAACAGTCCGCAAACAGAAATCTGGATAAGGAATTCTGTTAACCTGGGAGAAGGTGTTAGGCATTCCCAGATTCCGTGGTTCTAGCACGGTCGCTCAACTGTTGTATATGATTTTATCTGATTTTAATACATGTTCTACTTTTATGTGCCTTTTTATTAATCAACAGCCTTTATTTATATTTATTATTTATTTTTAAGAATTGCAACGTCATGAAAATGTATTTCGGACCACACCGTACCAGTACGCCTGTGGCCTTTAACACATTTCGACTTCGTTGAGATTTAGATTTGGGTCACATAAATGTACACCCATATTTAAGAAAATAATATTATTATAAATCGCGCCTAAAAGCATCTACGTGTTAATTATCTTTAGGGAAGACCGTGAAATTTGCTAAACGATCCTCCCGAATTCTAAGTATTTTTATGTATCAATTTATTCGAGGGCCCCGCGACTATGTATTTGATTTGTTGGGCGAGGCTCATCCCATTTCTAGTCAATCCTAAAGTGAACTATTTTTTTTTCGCCTCTAAAGTAAAAGAAGATCCTAAATAATTATTTCATTTAATAAAACCACATCTCGTGAATTTAGCTTGTAACTGCTGGCCCCGATGAGCCAATTGAACGGATTAGACCTTATTGAGGAGGTCATAGGGTCGATTCCTTGAAGTGGAAAGTCCAAAGTTTTACAACCAAATTTGCACATTTCGCAACTGGGCTGTCAACTTTAACTCTGAGGCCCAAATGATTAACTAACTAACATTAATAACCAAATCAAGCGTCTAATGAAGTAATTCCAACCTTCAGCACTAGATTAGCCTATATTACTTATATGGACTACAAAGTACTGGACATTGTTTATTATTAGCTTTATGAAAAATGCAAGCCGATTTCCAACTTACTGGAATTTACACTTGAATCTCTAATTTTCAATTAGCTTTGCATTCATACATTCAAATTACAAATCACTATCCATTCGTTTTTATATTCATGATGAGATTTTGCACTACTTCAACAATCCAATTTACTGAAACTAAGTACATGTGAGTTTTGCATTTCACTATCAAAACAGTCAAATTGCTGTAATACATATGGAATGCATTTGATTATCCTAACAATTCACTACTTGACAGTTCAACAATTATCAAATAAACGCAGACAAATCAGTATACATGCAGAATGTAGAGACATAATCGAAAACTGGTAAATGCCAAATCCATCACAATCAATTCATTCCTCATAGAAGCTGATTTTACACAGTCAACTTATAATCAACAGGGAGCAATTGTGTGCCTGTGATGAAGAACTAATAGAGATCAGCCTTTATAAAGGTCAGTTGACAATCACACCAGCGAGAATACAGCAACAGCAATGCAACAGTTCGATTTCCACAGCAAAAGGAATTTTAAAACCTCAACTTTCTTCAAATATCACTCAGAATTTCAGCAACCAATACCACATCATTCAAATGATCAGAATGATTTAATTTGAATTCAAACTCATTAAAAATTGAAGCCAAAAAACATCTAAATTTCAATGACACAAACTGAGTCAAAATGTAGGGCCATTTGATTGAGAATCCTTAATAAAACAGTGATTTTTAATTTTCTATTGATTTTATAATGTTTTTTTTGGAATTTTTGAAGGAAATTCAGATCTGGAAGAAGAAATTGAAACCTGAAATACTAATTTTCAGATCTGGAGCTATGAAAAACTAGATGTATTAACTTGTTTAACAAGTCAGAAAAGGGGGGACCAATCTGAAAATATTAGAAATGAATTTCCCTTCAAATTTCAACTCTATAAATAGGCAGTTTCTGCCATATAAAAGAAGTTTTTGGCACCCTAAAAATTCCCAAAAAAAAAATATGAAATTTACATTAAAGCCCAATCTAGAAGGTTCTAGTTACTTCTACCATATTCCTTTTCCTTTTAAATTTCTATTCTACCCTCACTTCCTTTTAATATTTACCATTTTTAAGGATTCTGCCATTTCCCTATGCCCAAAGTACCCCTGAAGTTCCCCACAATTACTACCAAGCTTACCCCTGACCCCTGAACTGTTATTCTGCAATTCGAATAAGCTGATTACTAATTTCATTAATCACTAAGGCTTATTGATTAAACTAGTACTGATTTTCAGCTATAACCAATCAAACCTCGTAGAATCAATTCAACTAAATCTAATTAAGGTTGGAAATCAATTCTAATTATCATTAAGACTAATTAAACACTGAACTGAGGAATTATTGATTTAACTAAACTAAGTTGATTAAAATAACAAATCATAGTAATTGAAACACTGAAATTATAAAATTGAATCAAAGATAGAACAATTAGAGATAAAATCTAACTGGTATCAAACTGAAATTGAAACTTAAAACAAACTAAAATCTAAACAAAACAACAACAATCAAAATTAGTCATGAAAATCAAAACCATTTTTGGGAAATTAATCAAAACAGAATTGAGCAGTTGCACTAGAAATTACACTATACGAACAAAATCATTTAGACTATTTTTAGTTATAACAACACTGAAGCTCAAAAGAGAAAGCAGAGAGGAGCAGAACTCACTGATTGGACGAAGAATCTCGGACAACCTTTGATGACCCAATCGTCAAAAATTCCGTCCCGTAACATACCTAATCAGGTGTTTTCATAAGAGAACACCTGATTAGGGACGTTATGGTCCAAAATTTTGGGGATTTAAAAATCAAGATTTTGGCCGAAAATTTCAATCCGACATTCGAACGATTCTGGAGAGATTTGAGACAAAAAGGCGTGGGGGTTGGGTAGAGGTGGCTAATGCGAACGTAGGGTGTTATTTTGGTGATGTTTGGCATGGTTTGGATTTTGGCCGGAATCTTCAAAGGAAGATTCGAGCCGGTGGGGGTCGATTTGAAGAAAACTCGGTACATAAATGGAAAGAGGAGGGAAAAAAGGGTTTGGGGTGTAAATTTGGGTTGGATTAAGGTTACGCCACCGCCGGCCGGAAATACGGCGGTGAAGCGGTGGCCTGCGATGGTGATAATTTCAGGCGTTACAAACGAAGGAGGAGTGTACGAGGAAGGGGGAGGGGTATGGTCTCTGATTTAGGGTTATACCAAATATTTTTAATAAATGTTTGAGAGTGAAAGCGGACCGTAGGATCAGGGTAAACTAACGGTCGATATTAACGACGCCCTAAACGGAGTCGTTCCGTGTTCACAGGGCTGGACCGGATGGGTTATTTTGGTCCTGGGTCGTTTGATTTGGTTTGGGCTTGGGGGGTGTTTGGCCCAAACTATTTTTCTTTGTCTTTGTTTCTTGATTTTTAATTCTTGTATTTTCACATTCATTTTCACTCTTGTATTTTTATATATTTTTCTGATTTTGTATTTTCTATATTTTTCTATTTTTTATTTAGTTTTGATTTTGTTAAAATTGTTAAACTAATTAACTTCTATTTTATGGCAATTTTCAATTAAAGCACAAAAATGTTATGAATTAATGCCGACTAAATGTGAAATTAATTTCCTAAATGCAAATGCATATTTTGTATTTTTATTTGACTTGACATACGCAAATAAAATGCAAACAATTAACACAAAAAGTCACACAAATTGTAAAAAATAAGGAAAAATTGTTTATTTGAATTTTATGGGAATAACTCATATATAGGGCAAAAATCACATGCTCACAGCTGCCCCTCTTTGCTCGGGAACACGAAGAGTTTTTGTGCAAAGATAAGTGAGCAAACTATGAATGATTTTTGCTCGTTCGAGTATTCCATTGTGAAGCATTTTGAAAAGTTTTTTACCGCACCCTGCTTCCGAGGTTGCCTACATATCCTGGGCTAAACAGGAATCAGGTCAGTGTAGTTCGGGAATTTCTGGTAGCTGGGACTACCAGAGACTGTGATCTCATTGCTGTTGCTGTTGTTACTGCTGTTACTGCTGACTGACCCCTTATTACACCATGGTAAAATAAAAGAAGCTAGCCTAAGCTATGACCTAGGAGTTACAAAAAAATCCTATCTATGTCTTCCAACTTGTTCTTGTGTTGCCTTGAACTTGTATCTTGTATTCTTCCAACGGCATTCTTGTTGTTGCCTTGATGATGTTTGATTACTTCAATATGTGTCCATTTTCCAGGTGGGCTCCTGCTTGCTGAATTTGAAAAATATTCCCTTTGTTCTTCAGGTGGGCTCCTGCTTGCAATTCCTTTTAACATGTATTCCCTTGTTCTCCAGGTGGGCTCCTGCTTACGACAAAACAAACAACCAAAGAAAATTTTCTGCCCCAGTATGGTGACTGGGCATATCATGTTATCAAATATTAAAATTCAAAGCTAAAATTCAGATTGTACTTCCCTTGTTTTTCAGGTGGGTGCCTAGTTCTAATTTGTAAAGGTATTCCTTTATTTTTCATGTGGGTGCCTGGTTTCTAATTTGAAAGATATTCCCTTGTTTTTCAGGTGGGTGCCTGCTTACTAAGTCGAAAGATATTCCCTTGTTTTTCAGGTGGGTGCCTGCTTACTAATTTGAAAGATATTCCCTTGTTTTTCAGGTGGGTGCCTGGTTTCTAATTTGAAAGATATTCCCTGATTTTTCAGGTGGGCGCCTGCTTTCTATACTTAAAATGTATTCCCTTGTTTTACAGGTGGGCGCCTGCTTTTTGAACTTAAAATGTATTCCCTTGTTTTACAGGTGGGCGCCTGCTTTATGAACTTAAAATGTATTCCCTTATTCTACAGGTGGGCGCCTGCTTTCTAGACTTAAAATGTATTCCCTTGTTCTACAGGTGGGCGCCTGCTTACTAAACTTAAATGTATTCCCTTATTTTATAGGTGGGCGCCTGCTTTCTAACTTTAAAATGTATTCCCTTATTCTACAGGTGGGCGCCTGCTTTCTAAACTTAAAAATGTATTCCCTTATTCTACAGGTGGGCGCCTGCTTTCTAAACTTAAAAATGTATTCCCTTATTCTACAGGTGGGCGCCAGCTTACTAAACTTAAAATGTATTCCCTTATTCTGCAGGTGGGCGCCTGCTTACTAAACTTAAAATGTATTCCCTTATTCTACAGGTGGGCGCCTGCTTACTGCATTTGCAAATATATTCCCTTGTTCTTCAGGTGGGTGCCTGCTTACAACATTTGAAAAGATATTCCCTTGTTCTTCAGGTGGGCGCCTACTTACAACAAACATACAAAACAACGAAAATTTTCTGCCCCAGTCTGGTGGCTGGGTACAGCATATTATCAAATATACCAATTGAAAGCTAAAATTATACTTCCCTTATTCTCCAGGTGGGTGCCTGCTTGCTGCAATTTTCTGTGCTCCCTTGTTATCCACATTGGTCACATTCACTTAAAGTGATTAGTAAGAATTTGAATCTTTTGTCCCTGTTCTAATCAAAGAACAATTTGTTAGTATAAAATGGTGGTTAGCTGCTGGCATTATTGTTTGGCAATGATCCTGCTTCTGAACTTTCTTCGACTTGTTTCTTTGAACTTGTTTTGTCTTGTCGTGATTTCCCGGCTAACTTTCAAACTTTCTGATACTGATGACCCAAATGTTTTCCTCATGTTACTGTCTTGGTGCTTCTTTTCCCCTTTTGTGAGTTTTTGCTTCTTCCTCCAATCATCTGATTACCCTTTTGATAGGATTTACATTGATCCTTCATGTTTCAATGTCCTTTAATAAATCCTGACCTCATTGTGCCATATAACTGGGAAGCTGGTAATTAGTTTTGATTACAAATGTCTTATGAACGGATTTCAAGAAAAATGAAATGCAATGACCCCGAAATTTTGAGGATAGAAAGACTCTGAAAAGAAAAAGAGGATGGGACTTATCTGAGTGGGAAGGCTGATTCCGTTGATCCTGCCATGCATTTTGGATTAACCAGCCTAGTCTGTCCAACCAACCGACTGTCAATTTCCACATTCAATGTTCCATATTTCACAAACCGATCTTCAACAATACCCAAACCCTACTTGTTTTGCCATTTTTCAACCACAAACTTCTTTCATTTGCCCACTTTGGCACTTACTTTAACCTTACGGTACCCGTGAGGGTTTTCACCAATAAGACTCTCCTATTTTCATATCTCTCAACTCACATTACCTTATGGTGCCCATGAGGATTTTCACAAATAAGACTCTCTCATTTTCATATCTCTTAACTCACATCGCCTTATGGTGCCCGTAAGGGTTTTCACCAATAAGACTCTCTCATTTCATTTTTCTGATATTCTGATACCCGGGTGTTGTTCTCAACATGATTTACCTTACCTGCTTGTATTGCCATTTCTTAAAATTGTTCAGAAGTCTTTCTTTGGACAGTAATATGGATTTTGGATGGGTTTAGAAAGAAGGGTATAAAGGCTCAAAATATTCCAGCGTGGGTTCAAATATTACAACTTTCGGAATCATATCTTCCATAACTTCTGCCCCAGTTTCATTCTCTGGGGATTTTTGGACTTTTCTTTGGTTGTGACTGAACCTCAGTGAGGCTGCCTACGTACCCTTTCGGGATCAAGTCAAACGTAGTTCAGACAACTACATTTGTTGTTGCGATGTTTTCCTTCCTTTCATTCTTCTTTTCTTTTTTCATCTTCTCTTTTTTTTTATTTTTTTTTCTTCTTTTTTTTTCTTTTCTTTTTCTTCTCTTTCTTTTCTTTTCTTCTTTTCTTTTTCTTTTCTTTCTTTTTCTTTTTTTTTTCTTTTCTTCTTTTCTCTTTTCTTTTCTTTTCTTTTCTTCTTTTCACTATTTTTCTCTTGTTTCTCCCCTTGCTTCCCCATCCGATTCTTGAATTTTGTTTGTTGATTCCAAAAGAGGGATATGAAATATAATAAGGCTCAAAGGGATAACAAAGGATAAAGTGTTTGGATAGCAGAATAAAATGCCTTCGTCATTCCAATCCTCAAAACATACCAAGTACCAACTACACAGTTAAGACCTTTCAATTGATTCACATATTTGCCTTCTGTATTTGCCGATTCCATTGGTCAATAACCTCGGTACCATAAATGGTCCCTTTAGACTTGGGGCATTCTTGCCTTTGCCGATGAGGCATGATGCATTTCCACAGTATTTGTTTATGTTCTATTTTGCCCAGTTTCACTTGATTCAGGCTTCAAAGTATTCCAGTATGTTCTTATTTCTTTCGAGTGCCCTCACATCTTCAACATTGTTTCATTGCTAAACTGACTTTTAAACCAGGCCGAGAATTATGTGCATGTCATATCACTAAAATCAGCGTGAAAAGAATTGTAAAATGATTAGAAATGGAGTGACTAGAAATGTCGGGAAACAGAGAATTGTATTAGACTGATGGGTTGAAACAACAAAATGAACAAACTAGACTAGAATTACAACCTAGACGGCACTAAACAAGTTTATTACTAAACAAAGTAAAGTGGAAAGATAGAAGGTTTTGACTCTCAAGACAGTGTTCGGATTGCAAGCCTGAAATAACTCGAACAATAGAAATGGCACCAAAATAAACCACCAAAACTCCACTCTGGGTGACTGAGATATGGAGCGTCTTCCCAATTGTCACGACCGGCATCTTAGCCACTGAGTTTCACATCAATATTGCCAAAACTATTATTGACATTGATCAACAAGTTCCCAAGATAAATCACAGGCTCCTTACCATTGTTACTAACCACAATTACCCTTTCTCAGATCATTCTTTCTATTTCCCTTTTCAAAGAACAACAGTCTTCAATGCTATGCCCTTGGACATTAGAGTGATACATGCATCGAACAGTAGGATCAAAGCCTTTCACCTTCGAGTCTAGAGTATATACGAGGAGTGGCTTAATCAGACCAACTCATTTTAACTTTTCAAACAAGCTTGTGTAGGATTCGCCAATGGGCATAAAATTATTCTTTTGCCTTTGTTTCTCTCCATGCCTCAGTTTTCCAGTAATGTTGAGTGTTTGAAAGTGCTGTACACGAGAGTTTCGGGCTATTGGTGCCTGCTTCTGGGAGTGACTTGGTAGTGGGGCAAATGGTCGAGTGTCACTTAGTAGATGGGGTGGCTTTTATGGAATTTGGGGACGTTCACGGGGTCGGTACTGTGGTTGAAAACGTTTAGCAAGAACGACCACCGAACCTTGTTGTTGGCGGAGGCTATGACCTGATGGTTGGACAAAATATCGGGTGTTTTTCGGGGAATGAGTTTGAGGTTGGTTTTGAGGTTGAACAGGTTTGGCAAGAACAATTATCGGACCTTGTTGTGGATGAGACTCAGCAACATCTTTTCTATCAATAGCAGGATCATCCCGAGCAACCTGCTCGTTCCACTTGAACCATAAATCCTTAAAGCTCTCCTTGGGTTTCTTTTCAGTCTGAGATAGAGAGGAGCAATTTGGGGCGATGTCTTTATTGTACTGAAAATGTCGCACAAAATCTTGAGCCATGTCACCTAATGTAGGCCATTTATCAACATTGTGACGATTATGCCATTCTAAAGCTGCCCCAGTCAAGCTCTTACTGAAGTATGCCATCAACAAATCATCTTTCTTCCCAACACTTCTCATTTTATCGCAATAGACCCTCAGGTGAGTTACCGGATCTCCAATCCCGTCATACAAGTTAAATTTTGGCACTTTGAACCCCGCAGGCAAGCGAATGTCAAGGGGCACAGACGATTCTTTGTAAGACATGTTACCATAGTCTCCCATTCCTTGTATGTTTTTAAGGATAGTTCTTTTGGCTTTATGGCTATTTCGTCTCGCCCTACTTTTCCTGTGACCTTTTCACTTCCATTATAAAGTTCAACCTGAGGGCTCTTCTCGTATTTATTGTCCGGGGTAGTAGATATGACAGGAGACATTGGTGGTGGCGGGGGTGGTGCCTTTCCAGTTATCCAAGCTTGATACATATCTGTCATGTGTTGTCTCAACATCCGCACCTCTTCATTTAACCTATTATCCTGTTCATCCACCTGTTGTCGAGTACCGGTACTAACCACATCAATTCTATTATTGTTTGCCATTGCCTTTTGTTGTCGAGAAGAATTATCACTTTGGAAACAACAAACCAACCACTTTTCTGGCATAACAACATGAAACCACCATGTTAGCGTTAGGGTATTTATCTTACTGATTTTTCTTTCCTTTCTTGTTTTGGTGCTATTTTCTTTTCTTTTTTCCTTTTTTGTAGTTTTTATTTTTTTTTTCTCTCTTTTTCATTTGGTAATGGTCGAATCCTACGTGGATTGCCTACGTATCATGACCCCGCATGAATCAGACCGAGCATAGTTCTTGCAAATTAATGCAAAAATAAAGAGATATTTTTTGGGATTTTCAAATTTTGTTTTTCTTGAAGGGAAACTACAGAAGCCGACTCCAACTACAGACTCGATGATTAAAACTGGATCAAGAGTACATCAAAACTTCACATCCTAGGGCCTGTGGGGCATCACTCGGCATTGCCACAGGCTTCCGCAAGACTGAGAAGGTTTCAATGTCAACTGCGACTATTTTTTAACAACAACTGGCCATGTAATGGCTTATTTTGACAAATGGCTATTTTTGCAAAATTTCGTTTTAAGAAACTACAAAGTCAATGATTAAAAACACATCAAAAATTTTCATCCTGGGGCCCGTGGGGCATCACTCGGCATCGCCACAGGCCAGCATAAGACTGAGAAGGTTTCGATGTCATTTGTGGCTATTTTAACAAAACTGGTCGTGTAGTGGCTTATTTGACAAATGGCTATTTTTTTTGTAACAGTTGTTTAGATGACCAAACTTGATTTTGCAGATACGGCCTTTCAACATTTTCGAAAAGGAGATTTTAAGGTTGTGTCCGCAAATCATTTAAAAATGACTCAGGGTGGCTATTCTTGCAAAAAAGGCCTTCCGACGTCTTTTCGAGGGACATTCGGCTTATTTTGAACAAGAATGGCGTCACCCGACTTATTTATGACAAAAATTAAAATTTGACATTTTTTTGCTATTTTTGCAAAAGGGGTGGTTGGACCCGTCAAGGGTTGCCTACGTATCTCACACTTGATGAGAATCAAACCAGCGTAGTTCGGCAAACTATTTTAAAGCAGACCATTTTTTTCATTTCTATTCTTGGCAAAATCAAATAAAAAAACTATTTCAAAGCAAAAAATTTTCATTTTCATTATTATTGGCAAAATAAACTATATATTTTTTTTCGATTTTTTTTTTATTTATTTCCAACAACCCAAAGTAAAAAGTCTTTTATATTTTTCCTTTGCTTTAGTAAAATAAATTATTAAAGACCAAAACCCTTCCATTTTTCAACCCCCTTTTTTTTTTTTTTTACAAAATTTCGGCAGAATTTCGACAGTATTTAAGTATCGATTTTTCTAAAACTAAACAATTATTATTATTTTTCTCTTTTTCTCTTTTTCTCAATTTCACAAAAAATTTTCTTTTTTAAACTGGTCAGCATGTAGGCCCGAGACAAATAAGTGCAACATGTAAAATGTATCATGGTGGCCGTTTCATATTTGGTTACCTGTCCTAGACGGATCCAACCCCTGTGTTGAGTCCCCTAAGTCATACGTGATACAAATAAACGTCCCTATTCTAAGTTCAAAACCTGGTTATATGTTCTAGACTGTGTACCCGAGTGGACAACTCGAGTCGAGGAGGGGGCAACGTACCGGGAACCAAAAGGTCATCCGGCTTAGTAACTTGTCCGGCCTCTTTCTTATGTCAGGGTATTGACACTAACAGAATAGGGAGTCTCAACCAGTAAGCACATCCCCGGAGGTGAGAAGAGAAGGGTTTTCGGCACAATTTATATACAATTCAAATAATATCAAAGCGGTAAACATTTAGCACATTAAACATGAACATGTAGGGAAATCAAATATAAAAAAATACAACAATTATTCCAAGCTCGAATTCTTAAACACTGAACCGAAGTTCTAGGTTTCTTTTCCCCAGCAATGTCCCAGAACTGTCACACCTCCTTTTTCCGCTTACACCCCGTGAAGGGCATAATAAAGGAGTTTTTTCACTTGAAGGACAATCGGAACGGGATTTATTGTTTTTATTTCAGAGTCACCACTTGGGAGATTAATGGTGTCCCAAGTCACCGATTGAATCCCGAACCGAGGAAATATGACTCTGTTAACAGTCCGCAAACCAAAAATTCGGATAAAGAATTCTGTTAACCTGGGAGAAGGCGTTAGGCATTCCCAGATTCCGTGGTTCTAGCACGGTCGCTCAAATGTTGTATTTGATTTTATCTGATTTTAATACATGTTCTACTTTTATGTGCCTTTTTATTAATCAACCGCCTTTATTTATATTTATTATTTATTTTTAAGAATTGCAATGTCGTGAAAATGTATTTCGGACCACACCGTACCAGTACGCCTGTGGCCTTTAACACATTTCGACTTCGTTGAGATTTAGATTTAGGTCACATAAATGTACACCCATACTTAAGAAAATAATATTATTATAAATCGCGCCTAAAAGCATCTACGTGTTAATTATCTTTAGGGAAGACCGTAAAATTTGCTAAACAATCCTCCCGAATTCTAAGTATTTTTATGTAGCAATTTATTTGAGGGCCACGCGACTATGTATTTGATTTGTTGGGCGAGCCTCATCCCATTTCTAGTCAATCCTAAAGTGAACTATTTTTTTTCGTCTCTAAAGTAAAAGAAGATCCTAAATAATTATTTCATTTAATAAAACCACATCTAATTTAGCTTGTAACTGCTGGCCCCGATGAGCCAATTGAACGTGTTAGACCTCATTGAGGAGGTCATAGGGTCGATTCCTTGAAGTGGAAAGTCCAAAGTTTTACAACCAAATTTGCACATTTCGCAACTGGGCTGTCTACTTTAACTCTGAGGCCCAAATAATTAACTAACTAACATTAATAACCAAAGCAAGCGTCTAATGAAGTAATTCCAACCTTCAGCACTAGATTAGCCTATATTACTTATGTGGACTACAAAGTACTGGACATTGTTTATTATTAGCTTTAGAAAAAATGCAAGCTGATTTCCAACTTACTCGAATTTACACCTGAATCACTAATTTTCAATTAACCTTGTATTCATACATTCAAATTACAAATCACTATCCATGCGTTTTTATATTCATGATGAGATTTCGCACTACTTCAACAATCCAATTAACTGAAACTAAGTACATGTGAGTTTTGCATTTCACTATCATAACAGTCAAATTGTTGTAATACATATGGAATGCATTTGATTATCCTACCAATTCACTACTTGACAGTTCAACAATTATCAAATAAACGCAGACCAAATCAGTATACATGCAGAATGTAGAGACATAATCGAAAACTGATAAATGCCAAATCCATCGCAATCAATTCATTCCTCATAGAAGCTGATTTTACAAAGTCAACTTATAATCAACATGGAGCAATTGTGTGCATGTGATGAAGAACAAATAGAGATCAGCCTTTATAAAGGTCAGTTGACAATCACACCAGCGAGAATACAGCAACAGCAATGCAACAGTTCGATTTCCACAGCAAAAGGAATTTTAAAATCTCAACTTTCTTCAAATATCACTCAGAATTTCAGCAACCAATACCACATCATTCAAATGATCAGAATGATTTAATTTGAATTCAAACTCATTTAAAATTAAAGCCAATAAACATCTGAATTTCAATGACTCAAACTGAGTCAAAATGTAGGGCCATTTGATTCAGAATCCTCAATAAAACAGTGATTTTTAATTTTCTACTGATTTTGTAATGTTTTTTCTTTGGAATTTTTGAAGGAAATTCAGATCTGGAAGAAGAAATTGAAACATGAAATACTAATTTTCAGATCTGGAGCTATGAAGATATATTATTTTTTTTGGGAATTTTGAGGGTGTCAAAAACTTCTTTTATATGGCAGAAACTGCCTATTTATAGAGTTGAAATTTGAAGGGAAATTTATTTCTAATATTTTCAGATTGGTCCCCCCTTTTCTGACTTGTTAAACATGTTAATACACCTAGTTTATTGAAACTTACATTAAAGCCCAATCTAGAAGGTTCTAATTACTTCTACCATATTCCTTTTCCTTCGGAATTCCTATTCTACCCTCACTTCCTTTTAATATTTACAATTTTTAAGGATTCTGCCATTTCCCTATGTCCAAAGTAACCGCGAAGTTTCCCACAATTACTACCAAGCTTACCCCTGACCCCTGAACTGTTATTCTGCAATTCGCATAAGCTGATTACTAATTTCATTAATCACTAAGGCTTATTGATTAAACCAGTATTGATTTTCAGCTATAACCAATCAAACCTCTTAGAATCAATTCAACTAAATCTAATTAAGGTTGGAAATCAATTCTAATTATCATTAAGACTAATTAAACACTGAACTGAGAAATTATTGATTTAACTAAACTAAGTTGATTAAAATAACAAATCACAGTAATTGAAACGCTGAAATTATAAAATCAAATCAAAGATAGAACAATTAGCGAGAAAATCTAACTGGTATCAAACTGAAATTGAAACTTAAAACAAACTAAAATCTAAACAGAACAACAAAAATCAAAATTAATCATGAAAATCAAAACCATTTTTGAGAAATTAATCAAAACAGAATTGAGCAGTTGCACTAGAAATTAAACTATACGAACAAAATCATTTAGAATATTTGAAGCTATGACAACACTGAAGCTCAAAAGAGAAAGCAGAGAGGAACAAAACTCACTGATTTGACGAAGAATCTCGGACAACCTTTGAAGACCCAATCGTCCAAAATTTTGTCCCGTAACATACCTAATCAGGTGTTTTCATAAGAGAACACCTGATTAGGGAAGTTATGATCTGAAATTGTGGGGATTTAAAAATCAAGATTTTGGCCGGAAATTTCAATCCGACATTCGAACGATTCTGGAGAGAGTTGATACAAAAGGCCATGGGGGTTGGGTAGAGGTGGCTAATGCGAACCTGGGGTGTTATTTTGGTGATGTTTGGCATGGTTTGGATTTTGGCCGGAATCTTCAAAGGAAGATTCGAGCCGGTGGGGGTCGATTTGAAGAAAACTTGGTACAGAAATGGAAAGAGGAGTCAAAAAAGGGTTTGGGGTGTGAATTTGGGTTGGATTAGGGTTACGCCGCCGTTGCTGGAAATTTCCGGCCGGCGGCGATGCGGCGGGAGATGGCGGTGAAGCGGTGGCCTGCAGTGGTGATAATTTCAGGCGTTACAAACAAAGGAGGAGTGTACGAGGAAGGGGAGGGGTATGGTCTCTGATTTAGGGTTATACCAAATTTTTTTAATAAATGTTTGAGAGTGAAAGCGGACCGTAGGATCAGGGTGAACTAACGGCCGAGATTAACGACGCCCTAAACGACATCGTTTCGTGTTCACAGGGCTGGACCGGATGGGTAATTTTGGGCCTGGGTCATTTGATTTGGTTTGGGCTTGGGGGGTGTTTGGCCCAAACTATTTTCCTTTGTCTTTGTTTCTTGATTTTTAATTCTTGTATTTTCACATTCATTTTCACTCTTGTATTTTTATATATTTTTCTGATTTTGTATTTTGTTGTATTTTCGTTTTCTTTTGTATTTTCTGTATTTTTCTATTTTGAATTTAGTTTTGATTTTATTAAAATTGTTAAACTAATTAACTTCTATTTTATGGCAAATTTCAATTAAAGCACAAAAATGTTATGAATTAATGCCGACTAAATGTGAAATTAATTTCCTAAATGCAAATGCATATTTTGAAATTTTATTTGACTTGACATGCGCAAATAACATGCAAACAATTAACACAAAAAGTCACACAAATTGTAAAAAATAAGGAAAAGTTGTTTATTTGAATTTTATGGGAATAACTCATATATAGGGCAAAAATCACGTGCTCACACTGTCGGGTGTTGGAATCAAAGTAGAACTATTGATGTTTGGCAAAGATTTATAAAACTTGTAATGTTTTGATAATTATGATTTAAGCTGCTAGTGGAAATGAAATGGAAGCTGTTAATGAAATACCTACTAAGTATGATTAATGGGTCCATCTCCTATTTATTCATGAATTAGTTTGGGTAAAATGAAACATAACAGGCTTGCTCAGTCGGGTATACTCAATTGAGCGCCAGTCGTGCTCCTCGGTTTTTGGGATGTGACAAACTTGGTATCAGAGCCTAAGGTTTTAAAGTGTCCTAGGATATCTCGGAGCCGTGTCTAGATAATTCCTTCTTATCGGTGTCTAGTCGACCACATCTATAATTTGGAGGGTATTCTGACATTTAGGAATTTCACCCTTCTTTGATATGCCAATCGTGCGATAGAGCTAAAGTTAGGGAGTTAGTTTTATCTCCAAGCCTTATTCTCAAAATGAGTAATCATGATACCAGAATCCGCAAATTTGAAGCCATGAGGGGGGAGTGATCCCACTATTGAGTCCGAGGGGATTTCCCAAGGACTTGTTAGGAGAATGTATTGAACTGTGGAGGGATTGGTTGAACCTATCGCTAAGAGGGAGTGTCGTTGTCCCTATTGATGTCACTGCACCACCAAATCCTATGGTATATCGTCATGGAACCAACGTACGTTAAGGATATAGAGTCGAGGGGCATCGATTCAGCTATTGCCCTATCAACCTAAGGTCACCAAGTAAGTCACTACTTAACAAAACCAACGTACTCTTGTTGTATATGTATATCCATATTGAAGAGTCCTCATAAACATGGCCTTAATAAGATGTGAGTCATAAAGACTTGTATGTACCTCCTCCTTTAAGGAGCCGTATTGTTCGTGAATCCACTCTATCACAAATTCACTTATTTACATCCTCTTGTGGAATTAAGTTCTATAAATACATCCTTGAATGGAGTTATAACTCTAGGATTAATACTTCCTACTTTGTTTTCCTAAATTCTCAACAAGGGACTATATCCGATGAATTTCTTACAGAATATTTTATTTAAATGGACAACATCTGCCAACTTGTGCCTATGCATGCACTATCGTAAAGTTTATCTATTTGGTGTCAAGTTCCATGTAAGGCATCCCAATGTTGCGATCCTTCTCTATTCACTCTTTTACTCACTTTTGTATATGGCTTATATGGTTTGAGCAATCACTCTACTCTTATCCGAGTATCATCATGAAAGTCTCCCAATGTCTAGTAACATAAAAGCATAACTTAACACCTATCACATGAGTGCATGTCAATCAAAATGGTCACCGTGTGCATAAAGTCTCTCTAAAAATTGAGATCCTCACATCCCCGTCATAGGAAGATCTTGTGTCGCCATCTTAGTATAACTTTCATGTCCACTTGGGACATCCCACAGTAAGTAGCTCACTTTGTTCTTAGTATTGTGGATGCTTGTGACATGGTTTTCTATTGCAGTTGGGAGCTAATTGCGATGACCCGGCCGGTCATCTTAAGAATTAATTCCCCAATCCCTTATTAACTGCTTCCCTTGAGTTCATTTCTCCTATTTTGGCTTGCCAGGACGTTCGGTGTTGGGTTTCGAAGAGTTTTGGGACACTTAGTCCTTAAATGAGAGCTTAAGTGTTGAAAAATGGTCCGTAAGAGGAACAGTGTGAAGACAACTTCATAATGGAAATCTGATCGTTCCTTTAGCTTTGTTAGGTGATTTCGGGGTTAGGAGCGTGTTCAGAATGTATTTTGGAAGTCCGTAGCTCATTTAAGCTTGAAATAACGAAGTTTGAATTTTTGAAGTTTCCGGGCCGATAGTGACTTTTTGATCCGGAGGGTCGGAATGGAATTTCGGGAGTTGCAGTAGCTCCTTCATGTCATTTGGGACATGTGTGAAAAATTTTAGGTCATTCGGACGTGTTTTGGTTGGGTTTTTTATCGAAAGTTTATTTTGATAAAATTGGAAGTTCTTAGGGTCAAATGCTTGAATTAATCGAGTTTTTGATGCTGTTTTAGATGGTTTAAGGATTGATACAAGTTTTAATAGGGTGTTAGGTGTTATTGGTGCTTTTGGTTAAGGTCCCGGGGGCCTCGGGATGATTTCGGGTGGTTAACGGGAAAATTTGAGAAGTGTTGCAGCAGCTGAAGTTTTCTCTTTTGGTATTTTTGCTTATGCGGCTTGGGAACCGCAAAAGCAGTCATTTCATCGCAGGAGCGGAATCTCGGCTCCCTCAGCTTTTCTAAAGGTGTGAAAGTTTAACCGCAAATGCGGTTACGCACCTGCGAGACCTCTATCGCAGAAGCGGCTCTGGCTTTTTTGTGAGAAACCGCAGAAGCGGTAAGGATTTTGCAAAAGCGGATACCGCAAGTGCAGTGTAAGACTGCAGAAGTGGAACCTGGCCTTTAAGTGAAAACCGCAGACGCGGCAATTGTTCCACAGAAGTGGGACTGTAGATGCGGTCCCTTATCCGCAAATGCGGAAATCCTTGTTCAGAAATAGTAAAATCGAGGGTTTAATTTCAAAAGTTGGAAAAATCAAATTTGAGCTCGGGAGAGGGCGATTTTGAGAGGGTTTTGAAGAGTAGATTATTGGGTAACGTTTCTTTAATCCATCACTAAAATTTAGTTAAATCCATCACTAAAATTTAACTAAAATTTGTAGTTAAATCCATCACTAAAATTTGTAGTTAAATCCATCACTAAAATATGAATTGAGGATCAAAATTTGAAAAAATTGGGTAAAACTTCATAGGATAAACTATTGAGTTTTGAGTGGGTGTTTGACCTCCAATTTGGGAGATTTTTGTATGGTTAGACTCGTGAGAGTACGCGGGTTATGAAAATGTAAAAATTATTCGATTACGACACATTGGCCTGAAGGGCATTTTGGTTATTTTGCCTAATTTCACGCGGTAGCTTGGAATTAAATAGTTAAACCAGTTGTTTAAGATGTTATTTATGATACGTAATTGAATTGAATAGATTTGGGTCATTCGGAGTCGGATACTCGTGGCAAAGGCATGATTTCTGATTGATTTTTGTACCGGTTCGAGGTAAGTGGCTTGTCTAACCTTGTGTGGGGGACCTTTCCCCTTAGGATATGATATTTGGTAATTGAATGCCTTGTATGTGAGGTGACGAGTGCGTACTTGAGCGAATTGTTGGAAATCCGTTTTACTTGTAGTATTTAAATTGAGTTTTCTTGCTTATCTGTTTATTTTGAATTGCAAGTTTTATCATATGCTAGTTTAGAGAAGCATGTTTATTTGACTTAATTGTCTAAGTATTTTAACTGACTTGTTTATACTCTGCGAAGCATTATTGGGCTAGAATTTTCCATTACTTGTTTATGAGTTTAGCATTTATCCTAATGTTTGGGCTGTTATTTTGTGTTTTAAATTGGGACTACGAGACGGCATCTTGGGAGATTCTGCTATACTTGTTATGTTATGGAGTGAGGTGCGGGATACCAAGAGATACCTGGCACATGAAAATGTAATATTTGAGGATACCAAGAGATCATCGGGATACCAAGAGATCCCTAGTGTATATTTTGAGGATACCAAGAGATCCTCGGGATACTAAGAGATCCCCGGCTATTACTTCCTGATGTGAGCAGTATTTCCTTATATTGTTTTTTTTCTACTTCCTATTACTATTTCCTTAATTATCCTATTAAAATTCTCATTGTAGATGTTATCTGTACTGTTTTCCTTGTCCTTTCATATATTGTGTTTTATCTCAATAAGGCCTTGACCTTCCTCGTGACTACCCAACCGAGGTTAGGCTTGGCACTTACTAGGTACCGCTATGGTGTACTCATGCCCTTTTGGTGCATGTTTTTCATATGCAGATCCAGGTACCTTTACTTAGGCGCACAACCCTTGAGGCGGGGAGAGCTACAGAGACTTCGAGGTATATCTGCAGTGTCCGCAGACCGAAGAGTCTCCTTCTTTATTCTATCTGTGGCACTTAGTTTTTTTATCGTACCATGATGCAGACACTCTGGAGATTAGAGCATTTACAGTACTTCTTTAGCCTGTGTTTCCCGTGATTTTTCTGGTTTTAGGGTGATGTTGTAGACTTCCGCATTATTGAGTAATATATGCCGAGCGTCATCTTTTACACAGTTTACTTTTAATTGAACATTTTTAAATATTTTATTCCACAAGTTGTGTTGTTGTTCCGCATCGTTAGGCTTACCTAGTTAAAGGAACTAGGTTCCATCACGACATGTTCACAGAGGGCGAACTGGGGTCGTGAAAAGTTGGTATCAGAGCTCTAGGTTCATAGGAGTCACGGAACACATGCCGATTCATTAGAGTCTCGCTGATTGGCACGGAGACGTCTGAACTTATCTACGAGAGGTTATGTAACTATTTAGGAAAAATCTTCATTTCATTTAAATTCCTTGTTGTGCGAAATTTCTAACATCAAATTCTAAACTTCTAACTTTTATTCTCTCACAGATGGTGAGGACACGTGTTACTCGAGATGATCAGGCACCCGCGCCCCCTACTACAGTCGTCAGAGGCCGGGGCCGGGAGAGAGGTCAAGGACGCGCTTGTGGTGCAGCCAGAGCACCTATGCGAGCTACTGCCGAGGCACCACCAGTAGATCCAGCCGGAGCCCAGGCACCTGGCATGCCTAGTACTGCCACTACTACTCTAGCTCTCCAGGAGACTTTGGCTCAGTTCATGAGTATGTACACCACCATAGCTCAGGCTGGGTTGCTTCCCCTTGCTACAGCCACATCCCAGGCAAGGGGAGGAGCACAGATTCCTACTGTCCGCACTCTAGAGCAGCGAGTGCAGGTTGAGTAGGCTCCCGAGATTATTCTCGCACCGCCTGCAGTGCTAGTTCAGCCCGAAAACGGTTCAGCTGCTTCGGAGGACGAGCAGCGGAGACTTGAGAGGTTCAAAAAGTATGATCCCCCAGTATTCAGTGGATTAGCATCAGACGATGCCTTGGTATTTCTAGAGGATTGTTACCGTATTCTTTGCATTATGGGCATAGTGGAGTCCAGCGGGGTTTTTTTCACTGCTTTTCAGCTTCGGGGAGCCGCTTATGATAGGTGATGCACTTATGAGATAAACAGTCCAGTCGAGGCTGCTTCACTAACTTGGACCCAATTCTCGGATATGTTTATAATAGAGTTTGTCCTCTAGAGTCTCGGGGACGCATGACACGCAGAGTTTGAGCATTTGCGCCAGGGTGCTATGACCATTTCGGGGTATGCTACCCATTATACCAGATTGGCCAAGCATGCTCCGGCTTTGTTTGCTGCAGTTCGGGAGAGAGTTCGCAGGTTTATTGAGGGTCTTATTCCACCCATTAGATCTAGCATGGCTCGAGAGTTGGAGATGGACATTCCTTATTAGTAAGTAGTGAGCATTTCTAAGAGGATTGAGGGTATGCTCGCCAGAGAGCGAGGGGAGATGGAGGCCAAGAGGTCTTGAGAGTCGGGCCACTATTATGGTGCCCGTGCCCCAACAGCAGGTTGTCATAGTAGGGGTTATGTAGGTTGCCCCAATCATTCAGCTCTTCCAGTAGCCAGTAGTGCTCCAGCTCCTCCTATACCTCAGGATCCTTACTATGCACCTCCAGTTTCTAGCGCGCCTCCTACACGGGGTACATTCAGAGGTCAGTCTAGCAAGTCTGGCCCGAGCCAATCACAACCACCGCACCCTCCCAGAGCTTGTTTTGAGTGTGGAGACACCCTCTATGTGGTGAGGTATTGCCCTAGACTTGGGAGGAGTGTGCCGCCATAGACTTCTCAGCCATAGCGCGCTCAACAGAGTTCTCAGGCTATAATCATAGCTCCAGCTATTACCCCACCTACCCAACCTAATAGGGGTAGAGGTCGGGGAGATAGAGGTCGCCCTCAAGAGAGGGGCTGGGCCAAATATTATGCTATTCCTGCTCGTACTGAGGTTGTTGCCTCCGACTCTGTCATTACAGGTATTATACTGGTTTGTCATAGAGAGGCATCGATTCTATTCGATCCGGGATCTACTTATTCTTATGTGTCTTCTTACTTTGCTCTGCATTTGGGTGTGCCTTGGGATTCTTTGAGTGCCCTCGTTTATGTTTCTACTCCTGTGGGGGATTCTCTTGTTGTGGACCGTGTTTATCGGTCATGTTTGGTTACTATTCGTGGTTTTGAGACCAGAGCAGATTTATTGTTACTCGGTATGGTTGATTTTGACATTATTTTGGGCATGGAATGGTTGTCACCCTATTTTGCTATTCTTGATTGTCACGCCAAGACCGTGACGCTGGCTATGCCAGGTATTCCGCGTATTGAGTAGAGCAGTACTTTAGATCACACTCCCAATAGAGTTATCTCTTTCCTTGAGGCTCAACCTATGGTTGATAAGGAGTGTGCCGTGTATTTAGCTTATGTGAGAGATGGCAGTGTTGATACCCATTTTGTTGATTCAGTTCTAGTGGTACGGGATTATCTCGATGTGTTTCCAGCTAATCTTCCAGGCATGCCGCATGATGCACATTAATTTTGGCATTGATCTGTTGCTGGGCACTCAACCCATTTCCATCCCTCTGTATTGTATGGCTCCTCCTGAGTTGAAGGAGTTGAAGGATCAATTATAGGAATTTCTTAGTAAGGGTTTTATTCGACATAGTGTTTCACCGTGGGGTGCTCCTACTTTGTTTGTGAAGAAGAAGGATGGTTCTATGTGTATGTGTATTGATTATCGCCAGCTGAACAAGGTTACAGTAAAGAACCGTTATCCGTTACCTCATATTGATGATCTGTTTGACCAGCTTCAGGGCGCACAGGTGTTTTCTAAGATTGACTTGCATTCAGGTTGCCATCAGTTGAAGTTTCGCGAGCCAGATATCCTGAAGACAGCCTTCAGGACTCGGTATGGTCATTACGAGTTCCTTCTTATGTCGTTTGGGCTGACCAATGCCCCAACAGCTTTCATGCATTTGATGAACAGTGTGTTCAGCCCATATCTTGACTCATTCATTATTGTTTTTATTGATGATATTCTGATGTATTCCCAGAGTCGGGAAGATCATGAGCAGCACCTGAGGACCATGCTTCAGACCTTGAGGGAGAAGAAGTTATATGAAAAGTTCTCAAAATGTGAGTTTTGGTTGAGTTCTGTGGCATCCTTAGGCCACGTGATTTTGTGTGAGGGTATTCGGGTGGATCTGAGGAAGATAGAGGCCGTGCAAAGTTGGCCCAGGCCGTCCTCATCTACAGAGATTCACAGCTTCCTTGATTAGGCGGGCTACTACAGTCGCTTCGTGGAGGGATTTTCATCGATTGCGGCCTCTATGACTAGATTGATCCAGAAGGGTGCCCCATTTAAGTGGACAGAGGAGTGTGAGGCGAGCTTCCAGAAGCTCAAGATAACTTTGACTACAGCCTCAATTTTGATATTGCCTACCAGTTTGGGATCGTATACTATCTATTATGACGCCTCGAGAGTTGGCCTTGGAGCGGTGTTGATGCAAGACAGTAGGGTGATTTCCTACGCGTCCAGACAATTTAAGATACATAAATTAGCCTGTCCGCGACCTTGAGTTAGCTGCCATTGTTAATGCCATGAAGATCTGGCGTCATTATTTGTACGGTGTGCCTTGTGAGATCCATACTGATCACCGGAGCTTGCATCACTTGCTCAAGCAAAAGGATCTAAATATGCGTCAAAGGAGGTGGTTAGAGTTGCTGAGGGATTATGATATCACTATCCCGTATCACCCGGGCAAGGCCAATGTGGTGGCAGATGACTTGAGTCGCCGGCCGGATAGTTTGGGGAGTTTGGCATATCTACCAGCTTTAGAGAGGCCTATGGAAATGGATGTTCAGGCCTTAGCCAGCCAGTTTGTGAGATTGGATCTTTCGGAGCCCGGTCGGGTTCTAGCTTGTGTGGTTTCCCGATCTTCCTTATTTGATCGTATCGGGGAGCAGCTATATGAAGACCCTCATTTGTTTGTCCTTAAGGACAAGGTTCAGCATAGAGATACCAGAGATGTGACCATCAGAGATGATGGGGGCATTGAGGATGCATTGCTGTATTTGTGTGCCCAATGTAGATGGTCTTCGAGTGTTGATTCTAGCAGAGGCCCATAGTTCACGGTATTCAATCTATTCGGGTGCCGCAAAGATGTATCAGGACTTGAGACAGCACTATTAGTAAAGGCGAATTAAGAAAGATATAGTTGGTTATGTGTCTAGATGACTCAATTGCCAGCAGGTAAAGTATGAGCACCAGCGTCTGGGTGGGTTACTTCAGCAGATGGAGATTCCGGAGTGGAAATGGAAGCGCATCACCATGGACTTTGTATCTGGACTCCTGCGGACCTTGAATAAGTTTGATGCCATTTGGGTCATTGTCGATCGACTGACCAAGTCCGCTCATTTCATTCCTATGTGTACCACTTATTGATCGGAGCAGTTGGCGGAGATTTATACCCGGGAGATCATCCATCTGCATGGTATTCAAGTTATATTATTTTCGGACAGAGGTACTCAATTTACATCGCGGTTCTGGAGAGCCGTGCAACAGGAGTTAGGCACTTGAGTGGAGTTTAGCACGACATTTCACTCCCAGACGGACGGATAGTCCGAGCGCACTAATCAGATTCTTGAGGATATGCTCCGTGCGTGTGTGATTGAGTTTAGAGGGTCTTAGGATCATTTGTTGCCATTGGCAGAGTTTTCTTACAACAACAGTTATCAGTCCAACATTCAGATGGCGCCGTATAAGGCTTTATATGGTAAGAGGTGTAGATCTCCGGTGGGTTGGTTTGAGTCGGGTGAGGCCAGGCTATTGAGCACAAAGTTGGTTCAGGATGCATTGGAGAAGGTTAAGATGATTCAGGATAGGCTCCTTACAGCCCAGTCTAGACAGAAGAGTTACGCGGACAGAAAGGTTCATGTTTTTCATATATGGTTGGTGAGCGGGTTCTGCTTCGGGTCTCGCCTATGAAAGACTTCATGAGGTTTGGGAAGAAAGGAAAGTTGAGTCCGAGGTTTATTGGCCATTTTGAGATTTTGAGACGAGTTGGGAAGGTTGCTTATGAGCTTGCCACCTCCCAGTTTGACCGGGGTTCATCCTATATTTTATGTTTTGATGCTCCGGAGGTACCACGGTGACCCTTCGCACATGTTGGATTTTAATTCAGTCAAGTTGGACAAGGATCTATCCTATGTTGAAGAGCCAGTAGCTATATTGGACAAGCAGATCAGGAACTTGAGGTCAAAGAACATAGCTTCAGTGAAGGTCCAGTGGCGGGGTAAGCAAGCTGAGGAGGCGACTTGGGAGACCGAGCAGGATATGCCCAGCAGTTACTCTCATCTTTTCACTACTTCAGGTATGTTCTCTATACTTGTTCGAGGACAAACAAATGCTTAACTGTAGGAGGATGTGACGACCCGGCCGGTCGTCTAAAGAATTAACACCCTGATCCCCTATTAATTGCTTCCCCTAAGTTCATTGCTGCTATTTTGGTTTGCCAGGACGTTCGGTGTTGGGTTTCGGAGAGTTTTGGGACACTTAGTCCCTAAATGAGAGCTTAAGTATTGAAAAATGGTTCGTAGTTGGAAAAGTTTGAAGATGACCTCAGAATGGAAATGTGATGGTTCCGTTAGCTTCGTTGGGTGATTTTGGGTTTGGGATCATGTTCAGAATGTTTCTTGGAAGTCCGTAGCTCATTTAGGCTTGAAATGCTGAAGTTTGAATTTTTGAAGTTTCCAGTCCGATAGTGAATTTTTTATCCGAGGGTCAGAATGTAATTCTAGGAGTTACAGTAGCTCTGTCATGTCATTTGGGACGTGTGTGCAAAATTTCAGGTCATTCGAATGTGTTTTGGTTGGATTTTTGATCGAAAGTGTATTTTGAAGAAACTGGAAGTTCTTAGGCTCAAATCCTTTAATTAATCGAGTTTCCAACATTTTTTTAGGTGGTTTAAGGATTGTTACAAGTTTGAATAGGGTATTAGGTGTAATTGGTGCTTTTGGTTGAGGTCCCGGGGGCCTCGGGATGTTTCGGGTGGTTAACGGGAAAATTTGAGAAGTGTTGCTGAAGCTGAAGTTTTTGCTTCTGCGGCTTGGGAACCGCAAAAGCGGCCATTTCATCGCAGCAGCGAAATCTGGGCTCCCTCAGCTTTTTTGCAGGTGTGGAAGTTTAACCGCATATGCGGTTATGCACGTGCGAGACCTTTATCGTAGAAGCGGCTCTGTATCATTTGTGAGATACTGTAGAAGTGGTAAGGATTCCGCAAAAACGGATACCGCAGGTGAGGTGTAAGACCGCAGAAGCGGAAATCCCTGTTCAGAAATAGTAAAATTGAGGGTTTAATTTCAAAATTGGAAAAATTAAATTTGAGCTCAGGAGAGGGCGATTTTGAGAGGGTTTTGAAGAGGAGATTATTGGGTAACATTTCTTTAATCCCTTCTAGTTATATTTAATCATTATATAGTTAAACCCATCATTAAAATTTGAATTGAGGATCAAAATTTGGAAAAATTGGGTAAAACTTCATGGCTAAACTATTTAGTTTTGAGTGGTTGTTTGACCTCCGATTTGGGAGAATTTTTTTTGTCTAGACTCATGAGAGTATGAGGGTTCTAAAAATGTAAAAATTATTTGATTCCGAGATGTTGGTCGGAAGGGCATTTTGGTCATTTTTCCTAATTTCACGTTGTAGCTTTGAATTAAATAGTTAAACTAGTTGTTTGAGATGTTATTTATGATATGTAATTGAATTGAATATATTTGAGCCATTTGGAGTCGGTTACTTGTGGCAAAGGCGTGGTTTCTTGTTGATTTTTGTACAGGTTCGAGGTAAGTGGCTTGTTTAACCTTGTGTGGTGGACCTTTCCCCTTAGGATATGATATTTGGTAATTTAATGCCTTGTACGTAAGGTGACGAGCACGTACTTGAGCTAATTGTTGGAGATCCATTTTACTTGTAGTTTTTAAATTGAGTTTTCTTGCTTATCTGTTTATTTTAAATTGCAAGTTTTATCCTATGCTAGTTTAGTGAAGTATGTTTATTTGACTTACTTGCCTAAGTGTTTTAACTGACTTGTTTATACTTCGTGAAGCATGATTATTCTATTATTTTCCATTACTTGTTTCTGAGTTTTGCATTTATCCTAATGTTTGGACTGTTACTATGTGTTTTAAATAGGGACTAGGGGACGGTATCCTGGGAGATCCCCCTGTACTTGTTATGTTTTGGACTTAGGTGCGGGATACCAAGAGATCCCTGGCATATGAAAATGTAATATTTGAGGATACCAAGAGATCTTCGGGATACCAAGAGATCCCTGGCACATGAAAATGTAAGATTTAAGGATACCAAGAGATCCCTAGTGTATATTATGAGGATACCAAGGGATCCTCGGGATACCAAGAGATCCTCGACTATTACATCCTGATGTGAGCAGTATTTCCTTATATTATTTTATTTCTGCTTCCTATTACTGTTTCCTTAATTATACTATTTAAATTCTCTCTGTAGACGTTATCTATAGTGTTTTCCTTGTCCTATCATATGTTATGTTTTATCGCAGTAGGGCCTTGACCTTCCTCGTCACTACCCAACCGAGGTTAGGCTAATACTTACTGAGTACCGCTGTGGTGTTCTCATGCCCTTTCTGCCCATGTTTTTCATATGCAGATCCAGGTACCTTCACTCAGGAGCACTACCCTTGAGGTGGGGAGAGCTACAGAGACTTCGAGGTATATCTACAGCGTCTGCAGACTGAAGAGTCTCCTTCTTTATTCTATCTGTAGAACATAGTTTTTCTATCGTAACTTGATGTAGACATTCTAAAGATTAGAGCATTTACAGTACTTCTTTAGCCTGTGTTTCCCATGAGTTTTCGGGTTTTGGGGTGATGTTGTAGACTTTCACATTATTGAGTAATATATGCCAAGCGACATCTTTTATACAGGTTTCTTTTAATTGAACGTTTTTAAATAATTTATTCCGCAAGTTATGTTGTTGTTCGGCATTGTTAGGCTTAGCAAGTTAAAGGAACTAGGTGCCATCACGATATGTTCACGGAGGGCGAACTGGGGTCATTACATTAATATGGTAGAAGCTTGTCCAGCTCATAGCAAATGTTTATTTTCTCCTTATACCTCCACAACCTGTGTTAATTGTGTTCCTTCGTTAGTGAATTCATTGTGCTAGTTTCCCAACACTTGCTTGATAACCATGAGAGAACATGTCATTCTATGTGTCATTATAACATTTCCTTTCTCATAAGGACTCTTAGTAGGCTCTCCATCAAGACCAAGTGCACCATTGGAGGTTATCGTAGCACAACGCCTGTTCCTCCTGTTTTCTATCTTTCATTAGCATCTGGGCACTTCTCGAGTCAAAATCCATGAAGAACTCATTATGAACATCTTCCAACCTACCATGATTATTTTATACTATCTCATTGGGTTCCCATCTCACTTCAAGGTCATCAAAGGTTGATAACATGCCGTAATTGCTGAGATTGAATGATCCCCTTTTGATAATGGATTATCTACACTTGTGCTAGTCCAATGATCTGCTTAATAGTCTAACTCTCGCCTTTTGGTTTTGGGATGACCAAGGAGCATTACACCTAGTAACTCATTCGTATGCCAAAGCTTCTCTCTCAGTCAAGTCTTATAGCATCTCCCAATTTGGCTGGTAATAGTTGGTTGTGTAGAAGTGTGTTGTAGTGCTTCCTTGTCAAGTATAGTTGCCAAACATAATAGGATTTTCTTTAATTCTGGAGCTATACATCACATGAATACATACAGAGATCTTCTTTAAAAAAATGTAGCTTCTCGTAATCGCTTTAGATTACCACCATTCCCAGTGGTTACAATGTAAAGGTTACTTCCATAAGGCTCTCTCACTTTCTTTTCATTTGTCTTGCATCATGTGTTGTTGTCCCGTGATCTTCAATGCAATATTATCTCAATGTCTCGACTAGTTGTCCAACTATATGATCTAATTTAATTAACCTCACTTTTATGTACTCAACAGGCGCCCTGAGAGTGGGCAAATTTCCCCTTTTCTACAGACTTCTAATGTCTTCAACTCTGTTTAAGCTTGTCGATTCGAAGCGATGCTCTTTGTTATGCTGCCTTACTATATTTTTTCATCTAGTAACTCTCCTCGTGAATCTAATTTATGCCTTATGGCGTCAAGGGTCGGGTTATGTTCAATTTGTTAGGATAAAAAGATATTGCTTGCACTCCTTATGAGATTTTATCCTAAAAAATCATCTACCTGCTCTACTTGTCCATGTGACTAGATAACCTAGGCTACTTTTCCCCGATATATGCATTAAGACGTGTCATGCTTTCAAAATTATCCATGTGGGAACTTTGAGTCCTTGTTTTATGCCAACTCGTAATTGTTATAGGTACCTTCTTGCCATTGTTAATGATTTTCTAGGACTACGAGCGTTTTT
Source organism: Nicotiana glauca (assembly GCA_026770625.1). Classification (NCBI taxonomy): domain Eukaryota; kingdom Viridiplantae; phylum Streptophyta; class Magnoliopsida; order Solanales; family Solanaceae; genus Nicotiana; species Nicotiana glauca. Next base: position 29,704 of record MU782625.1, on the reverse strand, counting down.
CACATAGGTTTCAAAAGTAATGATTTTCTTTAAATTTCAAGCTTAAAGTGCCTTGATTTCAAACCAAAGTGTGTCCCCTTTTCAAAAGTCTTAAATGGGTAGGATTGGATGGGTTACGTGGCCTTCTACTCACTCGGCTTCTAGGATTATTGACAATGTCATTGTCATGTGTAGGAAATTTTGCTACCTCTAGCATTCCACTGCCTTAGGAAGGGTTAGATTGTTTGAATTATGATAATCTCATAATTAGATGACTTCTTTTCCATCCTCATGCGCTTGTGGCATAGAGTCCTTGTGTCGCTTATTGTTAGTAGTAAAATAAATTCCACGTATTTCATTTGTGGCATCAATCACACCCATGTTGAAAGAGTCTTACCATTTGAGTTCAACTACTTACATTACGCTCAGGGACACAACTGGTGTATCCTACTTGGTCAATTCTTTAAAAATAATCTCAAGTTCACATACATGGTATACACCTTATCTAAGAATATTAGTTACCACTATGCTTCATTTATCTGATAATTTATGTAGTCACCCGGACTAAACTATGTCAGCATCATTACTAGAAATCCTTGTGTCTCTTAGTATGTAACCTCATGAAATACTCTGCTTAGCGCATAAATGGATTCCTAAATAATTTCCAGCCCAATCTTGAACTCTGTTGCTCCTTATTGTACTGGATCTATTTGGTATTAAAGGTTCAAACGTGTCAAAGTCACCCTACGATCACATACATTTAGTAGGTAATTTTATGTTCAATTTATTATAGCACATCTTAGAGTAATCGTGAAGGTCACCACGAGTTTAGTTTTGGTGATTGCATAGAGTTTTAGAATTCAGTAGGATGAACCGGTTATTCTAAAAAAATTCACCTGTAGATGTTATGTGAATTGATGATCAAGGGTACGTACGCGCATTTCCCATTAGGTTGCACTAGGTGTGTGATGTTTTCCCATAGTTGTTCCTCATGAATTTGTGTTTTCATATGCCTATGTCTAAGAAGGTAGGTGGATATCATTTGTTATCACCCTGGTGTAAATTATAAAAGGTGAATGTTAATGGATAGTTAGCTTATGCGAGGTATCTAGCTGTCATCCTTGTTGGATAAGTTTGGAGGTGGGGTTGCTTCCGTGAATGTGTTATGGGAAAACCTATAAGTATAAGAGGCCACATTGAAGGGCGAGATTATTGTGGAAATAAGGTATTTTCTCTTGATTATATAGAATTTGGTCTTGATTTGAAAAGTACCTTCTAGGTGTTATGATTTAAAAATGTGCAGTCCATGTCCAGGTATCATCGTGATAATATAGTTCTTGTAAAGCTGAGGCTCATGTTATTGATATATACATTTTGGTGCTTTGTCGAGTTGTTGACGTGTTTTATGGATGATTTTGGTGGTTCTCTAGCAGGTGGATAGACCTAGTTACAAAGGAAACTCTGCTGAAAATTCTGAAAAATTTAGGAGTTAGTCAAATTTTAGGGACTTGAGGTAGGTGAAAAAAAAGATATATTAAGTTAAACGTTTAGGGTAGACTTTACTCCTCATTCGAGGACAAATGATCCTAAGGGGGTAGAATATAATGCCCCGGAAAATTTCGCTCAATAATTTAGGATTTTGTGGTGCCATATAGGCTAATTATAATATTGTATATGCTATTAACATGGTGGGCATCACTTGGACTTGGTTACGAGTCTTATGGTAAGTAATTTGGGGCCCAAGGAAAGGCCTAAGCCTAAGTCTAATTGGAAAATTTCATAATAGGCTATGATTCCAAATGAGTTTGCACAAGTCCACACTTTGAACGAGCACTTTTATGTGATGAACGACCTATCATATGAAAGTTCTTCGAGTCTAGTTTCAAATGCTTCAAACTGTTTGTCATTTGAACATTCCTACATAAAGTTATGATCAAATCACCAAAGGCTGGCATAATGCAATTCTGCGGCCATTTTGCGACCATAATGCAATCGTAGAAGTGGTTATGCAACCGCAAAATGGTCACAGACCTGTCTAGTGTATCCCAGTTCTGGGCACCGAGTTTTGCGACGCTTCTGCAGCCCGCATACCCATTATGCGACCGCAGACCCAAATTCGGAGGGTTAATCTCCCTATTTTCATGTCCCGACCCCATTTTAATATATAGGCTTTGGGGTTCATTTGGGGTGATTTCATGAGCATTCTAGAGAGGGGTGAAATCATTTTAGAGAGAGAAGGCAGAACCCAACATTCAAATCATCCAATCTTGCATCAATCTTCAAGAATCAAAGAACTCAATCACAATTTCTTCATCTAAGAGGTAAGGTTCTATACATTAGACTTTAATTTCGAATTCTGGTTATAAGATGGAATTATTGCGGTATGATTCTGGGGTATAATGGCATTATGTATACATGCATGTACAAATTAGGTTTTTTGTGAAGATTGTTGAACATAAATAAGTAAAGATTGGATTGGGGAATGAAGAAAACCTTTTAAAAGAGATTTGAAATCAAGATGCTCAACTAGTATTTGATAAAATGCTCAAATGAGTTGAAACCATAAATACCTTCCTAATTTGTGTTCAATTTTGTTATGTCTCAAAGTAGGTTGGGATTGTTAGAATTTCCAGAACGTCGTAGTAACTTAAGGAAATCTTAAACAAGGTATGTATGGCTAAAGCCCCGTCTTTTAGAAATTGAGCTTCATCGGTGTTTATGTGAATAAGGTATGGTTAAAGTTGAATTGTTTGATTGATTGTTATTTTATATGAATTGGTGTTGTAACCTTATATGCGTGAACGATGTGTCTCAACATGATCAACATGCTATCTTGATAACTTGAAAGGGGCAAAAGATATGAATTATGTATTGAAATGCTTAGACCTTAAATTTAGATCGAAGTTGCATTGTTGTGCCATCTACGTGAAGTCTTATCTATGATTACAATTTAAGTTTCTCTTATGTGCACCTACTGTCCCAAATGGCAAAACTAATATTGAAATTGGGAATGATGTAAAATGCAGCCTAGTTCCAAGAATGATATGATAAGTTGTGGCCCCAAGTTCCTATGAAATAATATATGTGAAACAAATTGATTAATGAAAAGGAAACAATGCCTTCGTAAGGTGGCCTAGCTGATCGGGCCTAGGTCTGACTCAGCTCACGATAGAGGTGGTATTGTGAATGAATTCCGAAAAAGGGGAAAATGAGATTGTGATTGAAGTATATGTCTCAAATGAGGCAACTTAGCCGATCGAGTCGAGATCAGAATCTGCTCAACATAGCGGTGATATTCTGAACAAATGATGAATAATGTTAAATGCCTCAAACTAAACGCTATGGAAAAATAATGTAAAATTTGTATGATTCTTTTAATTGATAATGTGGTGATCATTTAAAGTTTTGAGTTATACTTGTGATTTCTTATTCTTGTCTGAAAGTTCTTTCTAACTAGATGGTGTTTAGTTATACATACTAGTCTATTCGATGGCACTAATATCCATTTTGCCGGGGTGCTATGTCTTTAAATAGATGTAGGAGTTTCTATAGCAGGCAGTGTTGGTCGAAGCTAGTGCTGCATCATCCTTTCAGCTGACTTGGTGAGCCCCACTTTGTTTTGTGGTCCTGTTTTATCTATTTATCATGTACTTTGTATTTGAGGTATAGCCGGAGCCTTATTACCGGTATTTCCATATTACATTACTCTTGAGTTGTGTTTAGAGGCTCCATAGATAGGTTGTGGGTAGTGTCAGGCACTGCAATCAAAGTAGAACTATTGATATTTGGCAAAGATTTATAAAAATTGTAATGTTTTGATAATTATGATTTAAGCTGCTAGTGGAAATGAAATGGAAGTTATTAATGAAATACTTACTACGTATGATTAATAAAGTCCATCTCCTATTATTCATGAATTACTTTGGGTAAAATGAAACCTAATATGCTTGCTTAGTTGGGTTTATTTGGTTGAGCGCCAGTCGTGTTCCTCGATTTTTGGGGCGTGACTTGTTGTAGCTCCATGTTTGCAAACACTCAATATAATCTCTAGAAAATGCAGTCTTCTTCAGCTCTCCTATTCCATCAAGTATATATACTTCCTTTAAAGCCCATATCAATAAGATTACAAGTGTTCATACATTGCCTGAAGTCATTTATTTCATTTATTGAAACTGTCAGCCCTCCAAATTTCTCTTCTTCATCCGAAATAATATCGAAATCACCCCCACTATCCATGGTGTAGTCATATCTCGATCCAAATAATATAATGAATCCCAAATCTCAATTCTTTTAATATGATTACACTTAGCATAAACAAGGGTAAGAATGAACTCTTTATGATCTTCAGTATCATATAACTTCAAATTTAAATGTTTTACCATATCAATCACTGTTGTAACATCAGATATTTCATCAATTAAAGCCCAAATATTGTTAAAGGTATTCACAATTTCCTGTGGAAATCCAATCTATCTTTTGTACTTCTCTAATTTCGTTGACTATTGCATTGGTTCCATGATCCCAATAAAATGAAAATGATATTTCCTTTGCATTGTGATGAGCCTTTCAAAAACTCCTTGATTATTAACTGGTCTAATATTTCATATAAGAGAATTCATCTCTAATTAATGAATTTAGAAACAGTTCTCCCTGTTTGGATCCCAGGTGGCTGCACACTAGGAACCTCCTTGACCTCTTTTTTCTACCTCTACCAGCTGATTTGCTTCCTTTTTTTATACCTTTCTCCATGTGTATAGGTGATAAATCCTCTTTTCTAGAAACATTCTAGAATTTTGATATGTTGATTATGCATCTAAATCTCTCCCCTTACCTCCAGAATTGTCCTCCATTTCTTTATGTTGTTCAGGTGCCACAATCGGGTTATTATTTGGCTTAGGAATCAGAGTTTTGGCTGCAGATTTGGGTATAGTTTCTTTGATCATTTTTTCATCAACATTTGGACTTGTAATGACTTCATTATGCCCAATCAGTTCCTACTACTCCTGAGTTGGATTTTTGTTCTCCTAATATCCAATTTGCTGCTTCTCACCTCCGCAGGATCTCCAAGATCAATTGATTCATTCATTGGTGTTTTATGTATATAAGAGTAATTAGGGTTGGTTAATTTCTAGATTTTATTACTTGAACCTTCCGCCGCCACTGAAGCATCAGTCATTTTTGTAATCTTCTCAACTGCCTGCACATCATCCTTGTTAGTCTTTCCATTCACATTGACTCTTTACCTTGTGGCTCATCATCAACTTTCAATGTACCATTATATTCCTCCTCATATCCTTCAAATAAATCTCATTCATCTGAATCCTCCTCTATCTGATCATACCGTAACCTCCCATCTGAAAAGTTATTTTTTTTATTCAACAGTTCGTGTTCAGCTAGTGCCTCAGAATCAGTTTCCTGTGACGATACTTCTTCGCATGATTGATTCATAATGACATTGTTGGCTGCAAAAGCTCTATTAACCCATTAAGTTCTGGTTTCTTTCACTGTTTCATGTCCCTTCTAGACATCATGATTGTCTTCCTGTGTATCGGTAGCCTCTTTAGCTGCCTGATTTCCTGGTGAACTGGGTGTTGGGTTTAAACTTCTCCCAGTTTCCTTAGAAATAGGATTTGGACTGTTATGAACATTGTTTGTATTCACTAATGCTAGTTGATTATTTTCATCTATCTAACCTTCATCATTCTCCAATGCAGCAAACTTATTTGTAGTCTAAATTTGTTGAGCATGAGCATTAGTAATAGGAGTAGTAGTAACAGGAACCATCTTTATCCCCGAAGTACCTTAACTTTGTTAAGCATTATATTACCAACTGGAACAATTTCTTTTACAGTTGGACCTTGCACCACAGGTTACCCTTAGAATTACGAGCTTTTTTTCTCTCTATCAACTTCCACAAATAATTCTGGATGCAACCTCCAGCATGTTTCATCATCATGACTTTGCAGCTTGCACTCCTTGCAGCACTTTGGTTTATAGTAATCGTGGACCTTCACCCATTTAGTTCTAATAGTACCATTATTTTCATCTTCGATATCCATTCTAACTCTTTTAGGTAGCTCATCTAACAGGTCCATGTCACCACCTAAAATGCACTAGTCATGATGGAACCTAACCCAAACCGCTAGGTAGGCCAACTATTAATTATCCAATTTCAATTATATTAACAAGAAAATTAAATGAAATTAATTTACAAAATTTTATACATTTTTCAAGGACTAGTAGTACAAATTATGAGCTTCTACGAATGGGGTTAATAAAGCAACAATGAAACAAATACACAGTTTATTTGAAAAGAACATAAACTGAGTTTTATAAGCTAACGCTACCCCGATACAGGAGGCAGCTACAATAGGTACGCCGGTACATCTTCAAGTCCTGCAACCATCGAGCACAACAACAACAACAATCCACATCTGTACACAATGTGCAGAAGTGTAGTATCAGTACAACTGACCCGATCTACTAAGTAAGTAACATACCTAACCTTAGGTTGAAAGCAGTGATGAGCTAATACAGGATCATGTCCAATGCTAATATTTGCACAACAGTTCATAACAGCACAACATAAGTATAAAAAAAGATATCTCAAAAATATAATACTCAGCTCATTCACAATTCCAGAAAATGGTCATGTTTTTCAAATATCGCAGTGAATGAAAATCCCAGATCTCTTACCTAAAATGCCAAAAGTATGAATAAGTTTGAAAACTGTAATTTTTCCAAATATCCTTTCCACAATAAATAAAATGTCTCATTTTCATTCCAAAAAACAAGTGTAAAGTGCCTCTCCATTCCCACATATCAATGTGTATAATAAGTAATGAATGACGTGATACTATCTAGCATGATGAAAATGCATCTCTATACATGTATGTCATGTATGCATGTATGTCATGTATGCATGTAAATGACATGCATTTCATATATGATATATGTACTCACACTCTCAGAGTAGCCAATCTCATTGCCTCGCATCCTCTCCTAATAAGCTCAATACTCAGCACATTAAATCACTCAGCATTGTGTAATAATCGTTGCGACGTGAAGCCTGATCTTTATATATATAATCGACTACACTTACTGAGGGTGTACAGACTCCGAAAGCTCCTTCAGCCAAATCGCTATATCTCTATGGCTTGCTGCCCGACCCAATATCGCTATGGCGTGCAACTCGACCTAATATCGTTGTGGAGTGCAGCCCGATCCATATATCGCTGCGGCGTGCAACCTAATTCATATACATATATAATTAATATATTACTGTGGCGTGCAGCTCGATCCATATACATAAATATAATCAATATATCACTATGGCGTGAAGCTCGATCCCATAAAGAATAATAGATACAATATGTTGCGACGTGCAACATGATCCAAAAATGTCACTCTCACTCAGGCCCTCGGCCTCATCTATTCATAAATCTCTCTAGTCTCACTCACGGGCACACAATGTCATGAATCTAGCCCGACAACAATGATATGATGTATCAAGAACAACTGAGACTCAGATATGATATGAATGCATGAATATGACTGAGTACAAAAATATTAATGGAAATCAGTGAGAAGACAGCCAGAAATAACCACTATGGGTACAAACAATATCAGCAAGAAGCCTAAACATGATATTTAGCATGATTGATTGCTCAATTACTTTACCACATGGTGAAAACACAAATATCTACAAAATAGGGCCACTATACAGGGCCATGAGAACAAAAAAATCCCAATTCACAAGGTGCACGCCTACACGCCCATCACCTAGCATGTGTGTCACCTCAAAACCAATCACACAATACGTAGTTCTAGATTTAATACCCTCAGCACTAAGCTTAGAAGAGTTACTTACCTCGAACGTGCCAATACCAATGCCGAGCAGGCCAAACGATGCTCCAAAAATACCATCCCACGCGTTTCAGCATCCGAACGGCTCCCAATTTATATGCAGAAAAGCGCCTAAAAAATTACTCAATTTCAAGCTCCCCAACTCAAAATATATTAAATGCACAAAACCCTTGTTTTAACATTGTTCTGCCTCGTTCATTGTGCAAAAATATCGTAAAAATCATTTTTGATACCTCCTATGGATTCCTTGTCAAATTATAATCAAGTTAGGCTCTTGAATCACTTCATTTGACCTTATATTGAAGGAGATATGTTGGTTTCAATATTTAGAAATAGTGCAAATTTTTAAATACGCAGCAATGGCAATTTTGTAATTAATATAAAAATTCTAGCACCCTAATTCTTAGTAAAATGATAATAAAATCCTCATACTATGTCCAACACTGATGATTTGCTATGGCTCCGTCATTACGATACGAATTTAATGCTTCAATAAAAATAGAAGTTGGAGTTCATTTGTTCAATGTGGTACCATTTATACTTGAAGAAACTATGTCGAAACATAAGAAAAACGAGCGCAACATAACCCAAACCTATCCGAAACTCACCTGCTCCCCTTGGGACCCCTTCTAAACCTATCAAAAAGTTCCATATCATAATATGGACCTAGTCGAGGCCTCATTATAGAGAGCTACTTGTGCCCCCAAACTACCGAGCGAAGTGTAGATGCTCAAAACGAAGGGTCGTTACAATCCACCTAGACCTTAACCCTTGCACAACTTGGCCTCGTCTTATTAACAATAGCCATATCTATGTGTAATGGGACAATCACAGCTGATGTCAATGAGAACACACACTCCTTCACAAATAAAGTAGGCAGCAAATTTGGAAAAGAAATCCATGCCATTGCCTTAGGAGTCTCTTCACCAGGTTTAAACTTAGTATCATAGATTAAAGGTCGCATTTGGTATTCATAACCCTCCTTAGCTTTCAAATAATATGCAACTTTTTAGAACTAAGATTAGCATAGTCCTTAAGCAATATTACCCTAATTAATACATGACGATCCCTAAGCAAACTAATATTACGCTCACCTTGTACCACATTAAGTAGGAAGACTACGACGTATATCTTGTAAGTCTGGCCAACCATATGAAATTTTTTCAAGCAATGCATATTGAAGTCCCTCAATAATGTTCATTCTTTCCACTTATGTTCAGTCGACTTGATCAATGGCTACCCATGAAATTAAGTAACAGGTATCATGGGAATTGGCTCGACAGCTTTTGATCTAGACGTCGACGTATGTGTCACATCCTTTTTTTAACCACTACACTAACCTTTTAAAACAATAAAAGGATTTAGTAAAGCTCAAAAGGATTTTTAATTGAAAATTTACAAAATTGTGTTCAAAAGTAAATAACTCAAAGTCGCCACCTAACTTTGATTTTGGTGTGCCAGGTCACCGTTTTTTTTAAAAATGATTTTTCCTTTTAAAACAATTTAGACTCTAAAACCAAGTCTGCACCAGAGATTCGGGTAAGGGGGTTCATTTGACTCAAGGAGAAGGTATTAGACACTCCCAAGTCTCGTAACTAGTACTGTTGCACACTCGATCTAGTTGTCTTTTAAAATTTTCAAGTTGAGGTAAAAAATAAACATAGAAAAGAAAAATAAACACAAACAAAAGGCCCGAGGCCATCCCCACCTAATAAGAGAAAATGAAAAGAAAAGAAAGGAAAAATCCTTAACTAGTCTATATTATGACTTCTCCACAATGCTCATCAAGGCCTCCAAAATATTTACAAAGTTCTTTGGGGAATTCCCCGGAACAAAATATCTACAAATCCCTCGGGGCATTCCCAGGATAAATTTAACTAAGGGAATGACCTCTCACCTCGAAACTAACAAAATCCTAAGGCTTGCCTACCTAAATGTGGTCGTCCTAAACATGCTTCTAACGAATAATATCATCAATAAAGAAAAAGAACTAAATAAAAGAACTAAGTAAAAGAATAATTCAATTCATGCTCATGTTTCATTTTAACTTTTCATTTTATGTCACAACCCAATTCCCAAACCCGGTCGTGATGGCGCCTCTCGTGAAGACAGGGCTAGCCAGAACAACGCAAACACCTCTTTTAAAGTAATTAATTACCATTTAAAATTACAACACATGCGTAACATAGCAAATAGTGCATAAATAGTGATAATAACGAGGGAAACCATCCCGACATAGCCAAAACTGGGGTGTCACAAGTCATGAGCTACTACAGAGTTTGCTACAAGTCTACAAAGGAAAATATCTGATACAATAGTCTGAAAGAACTCAAATGACATAAAGATAAGGGAGACAAGGGGCTGCGGACGTCAACAGCTACCTCGTCGCTCCAACTCGTTGCCTGGTCTGGAAAGAATCAGTGCTCAGGTGCAGACTCTGATATGCCTGTATTTGCACACATGGTGCAGTGAGTAATCTGAGTACTATGACCCAGTGAGTAATAATAATAAATAATAACCGAAGGCATGAAAACACATAACTACACAAAGCAATTCTATATCAGGCAGTAAAAATAGTACAACAGTAGAACAGTAAAGAATCAAATGAAATCTACTTTTAAAATCAGGTAAATTAGGTAAAACAACAAGTAAATAGTGAGAAAAAATCTGCCCCTCGGGCCCAGTATCAATCGCTTAGAAGAGTATCAGCCCCTCTGGCTCAGTATCAGTCACTTAGCATAATATCAGCCCCTCGAGCTTACTCTCATATCACATGGGTACCCGCGCTCACTGTGGGTGTGCAGACTTTGGAGGGGCCCCTTACGGCCCAAGCGCAGTATCAACATAAGGCCTGAAAGCCTTCTCACATCACACTCGAGGTCTGAAAGCCTCCTCACAGTACACTCGAGGCCTAAAAGCCTCCTCACATCGCACTCGAGGCCCGAAAGCCTCCTCACATCACTCACAAGGCCTGAAAGCCTCACTCGGTCCAGAAAACACCATAAACCCCTCGAGCATCAATAAAATAGTAATGCTCAGCCCAAATAACAATGGAATATCAGTTAAGTCCCAAAAACTTAATTAAAGTGGCTGAGTTTGTAAAAATAGTATAATCTGTAGGATTGAGTTCAAGTAGTATATCAAATAGTGAGGAAAGAGTGACAAAAATCCCAGGGAGGTCTCAAGTAGGCATTAAGCCCAAAATATGACAATAAGCCCAAATCATGATGGTAATAACACATCTCAGTAAATTGCGCGATAAAATATCAAACGAGACGGACCAAGTCACAATCCCCAGTAGTAAACAACCTCGTGCTCGCCATTAATCGTGTGTTTCACCTCAACATAACACTATGTTGTGCCAATCTGGGGTTTCAAACCCTCAGGATATCATATACTAACATTACTCACCTCGAACCGGCAAAATCTCTAGCTTGCGATGCCTTTGCCCCTCAAATCGGCCTCCACGCGCATCGAATCTTTCCAAAATCAGAGAGAATACGTCACAATATGCTAAGGGAACATAACCCAATCGAAATGACACAAAAAATATCGAAATTCATGAAATTTGCAAAACCCAAGCCCCGGGCCCACTTCTTGAAAATCAGAAAATTTAACTTAAACGGATTCCTTATCTCGCCATGAGTCTATACATACCAAAAACTCCCAAATCCGAGCCCAAATGACCCATCAAATCTCACTTTGAAATATCAAATTCCAAGGCCTAGCATTTCCCCCTTTTGATAAATTTCCATAAATTTCTATGTTAATTCTACCATTAAATCATGTATTAGGTCATATGACTCACCTCCAATCAAACCCAGTCGAAATCACCTTCAATTCACATCCAAAAGCTCTCAAGGTTGTTAAAAATGGTGGAAATAAGACTTGGTTCGCGGATGAAATATTTAATAAAACCCTTTTGTCCAGACTTTTTTTCCTCTATGCGAATGCGAGGGACCTCTCGCGTTCGCGATGAACAAAATCTGCTACTACCAAAAATACCCTTCGCGAACGCGGTTACACTCACATGAACGCAAACGTCTGAACCCCTAAACCTACACGAGCACGTACTGCTCCACGCGGACGCGAAGGGCAACAGCCTTTGGACCCAAGTCCTTATATGCGAACGAGTATGCCTTCACACGAACGCGATGACTCAACATCTGACCCTTTCGCGATTGCGAGGCCCCAGACGCGAAGGTCAAAATCCTAGTCCTGCATTTTCCTTCTATGATTTCGCGACTCACCAATGCAAACGCGAAGACCAATTCTTCTGCAATAGCTGATCTGAAGTTTCTGCAATATTTTCCAAGTTTAAATCTTCCCATTAGCCATCCGAAATCACCCCGAGGCCCCCGGGACCTCAACCAAAAGCACCAACACATCCTAAAACATCATTCAAACTTGTTCCAATCATCACAACACATCAAACAACACTAAAATCATCAATTCTTACCGGATTCAAGCCTAAGTTCTTCATAACTTTCGAAACACACGCATTTGATCAAAAACCCAACGAAATCACCTCTGAATGACCTGAAATTTTGGAAACACATCTCAAATCACATAACGAAGCTACAACAACTCTCTAAATCCCATTCCAACCCTCAGATCAAAATCTCACCTATCAATCGAAATTCGCCAAAATGCTAACTTCGCCAATTCAAGCCTAATTCTATACCGGACCTCCAAAACCGATTTCGATCACGCTCCTAAGTCACAAATCATTCCCCGAAGCTAACCGAATCACCAGAATTCACATCCGGGCCTTCTAACTCATAAGTCAACATCCGGTTGACTTTTCCAAAACAACCCTTCCTTAAAGAGACTAAGTGTCTCATTTCCTTCCAAAACCAATCCAATTCGACTCATTCACCGAAGACTCTTACAATGAAACATAATGAAGCAGAAAATAAGGAAAACAGGGCGGTAACTCATGTGACGACTGGCAGGGTCGTCATATCCTCCCCAAATAAAACAAACGCTCGTCCTAGAACGGGTCAAGAAACATACCTGGAGCCTCAAACAGGTGAAGATATTTGCTCTGCATCTCCTGTTCGGTCTCCCAAGTTGCCTCCTCCACGGGCAGACCTCTCCACTATCCTTCACCAAAACTATATCCTTTGATCTCAACTTTCGAACCTGACGACCCAAAATAGCCACCGGCTACACATCATAGGTCAAATCATCATCCAACTGAACAGTACTAAAATCCAATACATGAGACGGGTCTCCAACATACTTCCAGAGCATAGAAACATGGAATATTGGATGCACGCCTGACAAGATGGGTGTTAAGGCAAGCTCATAAGCCACCTCCCCAATACTCCTAAGTACCTCAAAAGGCCCAATAAACCGTGGACTCAACTTCCCTTTCTTTCCAAACTGCATAATACCCTTCATGGGCGAAACCTTCAGTAAGACCTTCTCGCAAACCATATAAGACACATCTCAAACCTTCCGGTACGCATAACTCTTCTTACGCGACTGTGCTATACAAAGCCTCTCCTGAATCATCTTCACCTTCTCTAAGGCATCCTGAACTAACTCCGTCCTCAATAGCCTAGCTTCGCTGGGCTCGAACCAACCAACTGGAGACCTACACTGCCTCCCATATAACGCTTCATACGGGGCCATATGAATGCTCGACTGATAACTGTTGTTGTAGGAAACTTCTGCAAGTGGTAAAAACTCATCCCAAGACCCTCAAAAATCAATAACACAATATCTGAATAGCACGCAACATGTCCTCCAATATCTGAATAGTATGCTCGAACTGACCGTCCGTCTGAGGATGAAATATTGTGCTCAACTCTACATGCATATCCAACTCTCGTTGAAATGTCCTCCAAAACTGAGAAGTAAACTGAGTACCTCTATCTGATATAATAGATATTGGAACATCATGCAATTAAACAATCTCCTGGATAAAGATCCCTGCCAGCCGCTCCGAAGAATAGGTAGTACATACAGGAACGAAGTGCGCGGACTTGGTTAGCAGATCCACAATAACGCAAGTCGAATCAAACTTCTTCAAAGTCCAAGGAAGACCACTCACAAAATCTATAGTGACTCTCTCCCACTTCCACTCGGGAATAATCATCCACTGAAGTACGCCACCCAGTCTCTGGTGCTCATATTTTACCTGCTGACAGTTGAGACATCGAGCCACAAATCCTACAATGTCCTTATTCATTCTCCTCCACCAATAGTGCTGCCTCAAGTCATGATACATCTTTTGCGGTACCCGAATGAATGGAAAACTGTGAGCTATGGGCCTCCTCTAATATCAACTCCCGATGCGCATCCACATTGGGCACACAAATCCGGCCCTAAATCCGCAAAACACCATCCTCACCAATGGTCACGTCTCTGGCATCATCATGTTGAACCCTGTCCTTAAGGACAAGCAAATGCGGGTCATCATACTGGCGCTCTCTGATGTGATCATATAAGGAAGACCGAGAAACCACACAAGCCAATACCCGACTGGGCTCCGAAATATCTAGTCTCACCAATTGATTGGCCAAGGCCTGAACATCAACTGCAAAGGGCTTCTCCCCAACTGGAATATACGCCAAACTCCCCATACTAACTGCCTTTCGGCTCAAAGCATCGGCCACTATATTGGCCTTCCCCGGGTGATATAGAATGGTAATATCATAATCCTTGAGTAACTCTAGACACCTCTGCTGCCTCAAATTAAGATCCGTTTTCTTGAACAAATGCTGAAGAATACGATAATTAGTGAATACCTTGCAAGATATGCCATACAAGTAGTGCCTCCAAATCTTCAAAGCATGAACTATAGCAGCCAACTCCAAATCATGTACAGGGTAGTTCTTCTCGTAGGGCTTCAACTAACGAGAAGCATAAGCAATAACACTACCCTCCTACATTAATACACATTCAATCCCAACTCTAGAAGCATCACAATATACAGTATAAGAACCTGAAGCTGAGGTAAAAACCAATACTGGAGTTGTGCTCAAGGCAGTCTTGAGCTTCTAAAAGCTCTCCTCGCACTCGTCCCACCAAACAAATAGAGCACCCTTCTGAGTTAACTTGGTCAAGGGCGATGCAATAGAGGAAAATCCCTAAACAAATCGGCAATAATAACCTGCCAAACCAAGGAAACTACGAATCTCTGTGGCTGAGGTTGGTCTAGGCCAACTCTGAACCGCCTCTATCTTCTTTGGGTCAACTTGAATACCCTCGCTGGACACCACGTGCCCCAAGAAAGCTACTGAGCTGAGCCAAAACTCACACTTGGAGAACTTTGTATAAAGCTTCTCCTCCCTCAATCTCTGCAATACAACTCGCAAATATTGTGCGTGCTCCTCCTGACTATGCGAGTACACCAGAATATCATCAATAAAAACAATAATGAACGAATCCAGATACGGCCGAAATACATTATTCATCAAATGCATGAACGCTGCTGGGGCATTGGTCAGCCCAAAAGACATAACAAGAAACTCATAGTGCCTATATCTAGTCCTAAAAGCAGTCTTCATAATATCTGAATCCCTGATCTTCAACTGGTGATAGCCCGAACGAAGATCAATCTTGGAGAACACCCTCGCTCTTTGAAGCTGGTCAAATAAATCATCAATGCGAGGCAGAGGATACTTGTTCTTCACTGTCGCTTTATTCAATTGCTTGTAGCCAATGCACATTCCCATGGTGCCATCCTTCTTATTCACAAATAGAACTGGTGCACCCCCGGTAACACACTAGGCCGAATGAACCCCTTATCTAGGAGTTCCTGAAGCTGATCCTTCAATTCTTTCAACTCCGCTGGTGACATACCATATGGTGGAATAGAAAGGGGTTGAGTGCCCTACACCAATTCAATACCAAAATCAATATCCTTGTTCGGTGGCATGCCTGGCAGGTCTGCAGGAAATACATCGGGAAACTCCCTCACAACTGGGACAAAATCAGTACTAGGAGTCTCGGCTCCAACATCCCTCACAAATGCCAAATATTAAAGGAAACCCTTCCCAGCCATACGATGGGCCTTTAAGAATGAAATCACCCTGTTAGGAATATAGTCAGTCACACCATGTCACTCGATCATCGGTACACCCAGTATATCCAAAGTGACTATCGTAGCATGACAGTCCAGAATAGCATGACATGGAGATAACCAGTCCATGCCCAAAATAACATCAAAATCCACCATGCTCAATAGCAATAGATCAACTTGGTTCTATAGACCCCCAATAGTCACCAAACATGACTGATACACATGGTCTACAACAATAGTATCGCCCACCGTGGTAGATACATGAACAGGTAAAGTAAGACACCCTCGGGTCATACCCAAATGATGAGCAAAATATGAGGACACATAAGAATAGGTGGAACAGAGATCAAATAAGACTGAGGCATCCCTGTGGCAGACTGAAATAATACCTGTAATGACAACATCTGAAGCAATAGCATTTGTCCTATCCTGAAGAGCATAAAAACGAGCCTGACCACCGCCTGATTGACCTGTACCTCTGGGGCGACCCCTGGCTGCCTGACCCTCACCCCTAGCTGGTGGGGCAGGTGCTGAAGAAACTGGACCAGAAGACGAGGGTTGACCCCTATGCTGAGATGAGCTAGCAACACGATAAGGACACTACCTCCACATATGCCCAAACTCTCCGCACTCATAACAACTCCCAGGTGCTAGAGAATGGGACTGAAGGGAACCTCTCATGCCGGAGTGACTAGCTGACGCACTCGGGCTAGAAGAACTCTGAACAGATGGGGCTCGAGATGAACTCTGTGCTCGAAGAGCGCTGAGTGAAGGTTGACTCTGCTGATAACCACGATCTAAAGATGCCGTACGATACTCGGGACGAGCCGACTGAGCGAGCCTGAAAGAATGACCTCTACCCTGCTGGAACTGGCCCCTCGAAGGAGCGCCTCTGTAACTACCAGAACCTCGAGGCCTCTTGGCCTCCCTCTCCTCTCGATCCTGATAGCGAACCACCTTAATCTCTCGAGCTATATCAACTACCTCCTCGAATAAAGCACCCAGTACTCTCTCTCTCTCTAGTCATAAGAACATGGAGATGGTAGTTAAGGCCATCAACAAATTTTCTAATATGCTCCCGATCTGACGAAACAATCCAGACGGCATGACAAGCCAACTCTGAAAACCTTATCTCATAATGAGACACAGCCATATCTCACTGCCATAGCCATTCAAACTGCCTGCGCAGCTCCTCTCTGCGGGACTACGGTACATATTTCTCCAAGAAGAGAGTGGAGAACTCCTGCCAAGTCAAAGGTGCTACACCAGCCGGCCTACGCCTCTCATACACCTTCCACCAAATGAAGGCAACCCAGTAAACTGAAAAGTAGTAAACGCCACACCGCTGGACTCAAGAATCCCTGTTGTACGAAGCATTCGCTGACATCTGTCAAGAAAACCCTGGGCATCCTCGCCCTCAGCACCACTGAATGTCGGAGGCTGGAGTCTACCAATACTCTCGAGGCGACGCTGCTCGTCCTCTGGCATAACTGGAACCCTGAACTCCTGCAATGGTGCAACTGGCTGAGCTGGAGGTGCCTTTGGAGTCTGTAATCCCTTCATTACGTGCTCAGGGGTGCGGGTAGCGAGGGTTTGATTGCCTTCCCCAGCCTGCGAAGTAGCTGCTGTGGTGGCTGAAACTGCCTGAGCCAAGCCAGTGCAACTGTCAAAATCTAAGCCAAAGCCTCCTGAAGACCCAGAATCACAATGGGCACAGCTGGGGCCTGAATTGGTGCTGCTGGAGCCTGCTCCTGAGCTGGGGCAACTGGAGGATCCACAGGTGCGGCTCCTGTTACTCTACATCTTCCACGACCACGACCATGTCCACGGCCTCTGGTGGCCTCGGTGGGTGGTACTTGTGGTCGTTTGTCACATTCGGTAGCTCGTGTCCTCACCATCTGTGAGAGAATAAAATAAAGAGAAATTTAGTACTCAGATCAACAAGTTCGCACGACAAGAATTTGTAGAATGTGAAGTTTTCCTAAAGGTTCTACAGCCTCTCAAGGATAAGTACAGATGTCTCCATACCAATCTGCGAGACTCTACTAAACCAGCTAATGACTCACGAGACCTAGTAACCTAGGCTCTCATACCAACTTCTCACAGTCTAATTCCCAAACCCGGTTGTGATAGCGCCTCTCGTGAAGACAAGGCCAACTAGAATAATGCAAACACCTCTATTAAAGCAATTAATTACCATTTAAAATTCCAACACATGTGTAACATCACAAATAGTGCAGAAATAGCAATAATAACAAGGGAAACCATCCCGACACAGCCCAAACCGGGGTGTCACAAGTCATGAGCTACTACAGAGTTTGTTAAAGTCTATGTAGTAAAACATCTTATACAATACTCTGAAAGAACTCAAATGACATAAAGATAAGGGAGACAAGGGGCTACGGACGTCAGTAGCTACCTCATCGCTCCAACTCGCTGCCTGGTCTGGAAAGAATCAACGCTCAAGTGTAGACTTTGATATGCCTGTATCTGCACATATGGTGCAGGGGGTAATGTGAGTACTCTGACCGAAGGCATGAAAATACATAACTGCACAAAGCAATTCTATATCAGGCAGTAAAAATAGTAAAACAGTAGAACAGTAATGAATCAAATGAAATCTCCTTTTAAAATCAGGTAAATTGGGTTAAACAACAAGCAAATAGTGAGTAGAAATCTGCTTCTCGGGCCCAGTATCTATCACTCAGAGCAGTATCAGGCCCTCGGGCTCAGTATCAGTCACTCAGCATGATATCAGCCCCTCGGGCTCAATCTCATATCACATGGGTACCCGCACTCACTGTAGGTGTGCAGACTCCGGAGGGGCCCCTTATGGCCCAAGCGTTATATAAACATAAGGCCTAAAAGCCTTCTCATATCACACTCGAGGCTTGAAAACCTCCTCACATTACACTCGAGGCCTGAAAGCCTCCTCACATCACACTCAAGGCCTGAAAGCCTCCTCACACCACTCACAACGCCTAAAATCCTACTCACATCACTCATAAGGCCTGAAAGCCTCACAACAGTCCAGAAAACACCATAAGCCCCTCGGGCATCAATAAAATAGTAGTGCCCAGCCGAAACAATAGTGGAACATCAGTTAAGTCTCAAAAATTCAATTAAAGTGGCTGAGTTTGTAAACACAGTATAATCAACAGGACTAAGTTCTAGTAGTATATCAAATAGTGAGGAAAGAGTGATAAAAATCCCACGGAGGACTCAAGTAGTCGGCATTAAGCCCAAAATAGGGCAATAAGCCTAAATCATGATGTTCATAACACATCTCAGTCAATTGCGCGGTAAAATATCAAACAGGATGGACCAAGTCACAATCCCCAGTAGTAAACAACCCCACGCCGCCATTAAGCGCGTGTTTCACCTCAGCATAGCACTACATTGTGCAAATCCGGGGTTTTAAACCCTCAGGATATCATTTACTAACATTACTCACCTCGAACCGGCGAAATCAATAGCTCACGATGCCTTTGAACCTGAAATAGGCCTCCACACGTGTCGAATCTATCCAAAATTAGAGCGAATATGTCACAATAGGCTAAGGGAACATAACTCAATCCAAAAGACTCGAAAAATATCGAAATTCATTAAATTTGCAAAACCCCAGCCTCGAGCCCACTTCTCAAAAATCAAAAAATTTAACATCATCGGATTCCTTATCTCGCCACAATTCTACACATACCAAAAACTCCCAAATCCAAGCCTAAATGACCCATCAAATCCCACTTTGAAATATCAAATTCCAATCCCTAGCTTTTCCCCTTTTTGATAAATTTCCATAAATTTCTATGTTAATTCTACCATTAAATAATGTATTTAGGTCATAGGACTCACCTCCAATCACGCCCAGTCGAAATCACCTTCAATTCACGTCCAAAAGCTCTCAAGGTTGTTCAAAAATGGTGGAAATAAGACTTGGTTCACGGATGAAATATTTAATAAAACCCTTCTATCCAGACTTCTTTTCCTCTATGCGAACGCGAGGGGCCTCTCGCGTTCGCGATGAACAAAATCTGCTACTGCCAAAAATACCCTTCGCGAACGTGGTTACACTCACGCGAACGCGAAGGTCTGAACCCCTAAGCCTATGTGAACGTGTACTGCTCCACACGGACGCGAGGGGCAACGGCCCTGGGACCCAACTCCTTATATGCGAACGGGTATGCCTTCACGTGAACGCGATGACTCAACACCTGACCCTTTCGCGATTACGAGGCCCCAGAAGAGAATGCGAAGTTCAAAATCATGTTCATGCAATTTCCTTCTATGCGTTCGCGACTCACCAACATGAATGCGAAGAACAATTCTTTTGCAACAGCTGATCTGAAGTTTCTGCAATATTTTCCAAGTTTAAATCTTCCTGTTAGCTATCCGAAATCACCCCGAGACCCCCGGAACCTCAACCAAAAGCTCCAACACATCCTAAAACATCATTCAAACTTGTTACAGTCATCAAAACACATCAAACAACACTAAAATCATCAATTCTCACCGGATTCAAGCCTCAGTTATTCAAAACTTTCGAAACACGCATTTGATCAAAAACCCAGCCAAATCACCTCCGAATGACCTAAAATTTTGCACACACTTCCCAAATCATATAACGAAGCTACAATAACTCTCAGAATCCCATTCTGACCCTCGGATCAAAATCTCACCTATCAACTGAAATTCACCAAAATGCTAACTTCGCCAATTCAAGCCTAATTCTACACCCGACCTCCAAAACCTATTCCGATCACGCTCCTAAGTCACAAATCATCCCCCGAAGCAAACTAAATCACCAGAATTTACATCTGGCCCCTCTAACTCATAATTCAACATCCTGTTGACTTTTCCAAAACAACCCTTCCTTAAAGAGACTAAGTGTCTCATTTCCTTTCAAAATCAATCCAATTCGACTCAATCACCCAAGACTCTTACAATGAAACATAAGGAAGCAGAAAATAAGAGAAATGGGCAGTAACTCACGTGAAGACGGGCCGGGCCGTCACATTTTATTAGGCTGAGCCTGATACCCAAAGCATGGAACAAATTAATTGCTAATGGGCTTCGTCCTTTCCACCTCTCCCCACAACCGTAAAAATTGCATGAGGCGCCCTATTTGGGCTCCCCTTTTTAACTTGTAGCCGCTTTGCCTTTGTGTTTGCACCCATACCCTTTTTTTGTTAAAAAAGCTATTTGAAAAGACCATTTTGCCCTTCCTTATTAAAAAGACTACTTTCTCTCCAAGTATTCGCTAGTCCTCTACTTTCTCTGCCTCTCTCCCGTTATTCGTGTTTTTGAAGTTCTTCTCTAAAGTCAAACGGTTTTTGTCGTGGTTTTTTTATTTTTCAACTGCTTGTCGTCATTGTTCCCACATTACGATTTAATCACAGGTACATTTTATTAACTTTCTGGGTTTTATTTTACGATTTAATTTCAAATTTTGGTTTTGATCGTCATGTATTTATGGTAAATAGTTTCTTAGGGTTTAGTTTGATAAGTGCATTAGTTTTACTTTTACGATTGTGTTTTTAGGTTTTTGAATGAGGGTTTATGTTGTTAATGAAAATTCTATAATTTCTTATGTGATTAGACATTCAAATTTTTAAAAATTTTGAGAGTTAAACAGATGATAGTATAGTTCAATGATATCTTAGATATGAGCTAAAGTTTTTTTTCATGTTTTGGCATTATTTTTGGATTTGAATTTGTGATTTTTGTAAAAATTACAACATGTTTTTTGCTGAATGTTTTGTGCTTGTAACTGGTGAAGTTCTGCTTTAGGATAAGTTTTTGTGTTTGTAACTGGTGAAGTCATGCTTTAGGAGCTAAAGTTTTTGTGTTTTTAACTGGTGAAGTCCATCTCTAGAGCTGAAGTTTTTGTGTTTGTTACTTGTGAAGTCCATCTCTAGAGCTGAAGTTTTTGTTTTATACCTATCAAACTTCATCTCTATAGCTGAAGTTTCTGTTTTATACATGTCGAACTTCAGCAATATAGCTGAAGTTTTTATTTTATACCTGTCGAACTTCAGTCTTCCTATGTATTGAACTTTTAACTGATCTTATTGATAATGTCCTGATGTTATTTTTTGTATCTTTTACTTTTTTGAACAAATGGCTCCTAAAGATCCTAATGCAGCTAAAAAAGGCAAAGCTCCTAAAGCACCTAAACTACCTGTAATACCCCCAAGGTCCTTATGTCCCCTCTACTCCACCTACAAAACCATGACAAAGATATTAAGAGTTTGGAGATTGGTTTAACTCTAAGGGTTATTGGAAGGGGAACCATGATTTGAAGAAATTAATTGCAAGTTTCTTGACTCCTACTGAACAACATAAGCTTAATAATGGTACATTTAGATGCATTATGAGTATGGAGAATTTCTGATGTAGCATGAAGTTGGTTCATTGTCTGTGTCTTTCTCGAATATTCACGAATGACCGAGACTCCGTTAGTTTCAAGATTTTTGGGCATGATGTTTTCTTTACCCTTGAAGACTTTCACATTATGTGTGGTTTGCGAATCACAGCACACAATATTGAAAGACTAATTAATCGAGAGAGCAATCTTCTAAAGCGGTATTTTGGTAAGTCCAAGGGTGTGACTTTGAAGCATATTCGAAGTTTTATGACTCGCAATGAAATTCCAAAGAATGTTGTGAATCATGTACACGTATGCAAGAGTGATGATGAATCAATTAAGCTTATGGAAATTCTTGTTGTAGAGTCTATTCTGTTTGGGAAAAATACTGAGTTATGTGTGGCGGAGGAGTATGCATCTATTGTTGAAGATGATAAGGTTTGCGCTGAATATCCTTAGGGTAATGTGGCTTATGAATATCCTTGAAGATGACAAGTTTATTGCCTGAAACATGCATTGGACAATCAGAACAAACACCATGAAACTGAGTATAAACTTGGTAGATTTCCATATCCGTTATGTGTTTGGTTCTATGAGCACTTCCCAGATGTTCGGGAGAAGTATATCAGAGATGATGAGTACCTTGCCCCTCAGGTCCCTAGGATGTTACATTATGTATGCGTGGGAGAGCCTAAATTTATCGAACTTTATTATATGTCCAAAACTCGTGAAGTAAGTTACTTTTTTTTGTCTTTTGTGTTAATATGCTGATGAATTAGTTTTTTCCTCCTCATAATATACTTTTTTGTATTAAACAGAGATATCGCGACTTTAGGGTATTGGATATAATTCCTACAGAAGAGGAATTGAATTCAATGGATTTAATTTGGAAATTACCGTGCAGCCAGATTCGTTCAAATATAGTTAATGTAGTTCCTTCAACTGGTGAATTACCACGTACTCTAAGTCAATCAAAAGAATCGAATTGAACTCCTGTCATTGGTAAATCACCACCTACTCTGATTCGATCAAAAGAACCGAAACAAACTCATGTCATTGGTGAATCACCACGTAGTCGGAATCAACCAAAAAATCCGAATCCAACTCCTTTTATTGGCAAAGCATCTCGTACAAAGAGTCGTTCTACCTCATCTACATCTGACTTTGATGACAATGAATTACTTGATACAATATGCTTTGTAAGTTTTTATCTAAAGTTTTTTGGGTTTGTTTTTGTAAAAGTACAACCTATTTTTTGAGCTGAAGTTTGCTTCTATGTCTGAATTTTTGTTGTGTATCTATTCTAGAGGTTAATGACAGAGGTTCAAAGGTATGTAGACAAAGAAATAAGCACGATCGTGAATGGAGTTTTTGATAAGTTTAAAAAGGAGGAGCGAAGTGCTATTGTGGATGCAGTTTTTGTAAAAGTGAAGGCAAGCTAATTTATAGAGAAGTCTTTTTATTTGTGTTGATGTTATTCAGATTAATCATTGTTATTAATTTTTTTCAAGGAATACTTCGATGGGAAGTTTGAACAGTTATTTACGATTGTCAACAAATCAAATGATTTGAGTAAGCATCAAGGATATGACAAGATGGACAACTGTTACGAAACTCCATCGGCTTTTGAAGGCGATGAACATGGTCAAGAAGAATTTGAAGAGCGACGTTCAAGTGCTGATAGATTGAGCATAGATGTAAATGATGAAGCACATTTATCAACTGAGAATATTGGAAGCATGCAAGGTGCAGATAATCAAGTTGTTGATACTGAAGAACATACTGCTCATGAAGCGGTTGTTGAAGGTGTTGAACATGTTCAACAACAAGGTGGAGAGGAACAATTCAGTGTTTGTAGACAGAATAAAGGTGGAGACAAAGGTGCAGATGATGAAGTTGTTGGCACTAAAGATGAAGCACCTGTTCATGAATGTTTTGAGAAAGACGATCGATATGGAGGAGCACTAGCTATTTGCAAAGAACTTGTAGCTGGTGATACACAAGAAATTGTTACTACAGGTACAAATTGTGAAGTTTATAATATTTCAATTGTACCTTAAATAGGAGCTGAAGTTTTGTTTAATGTGTTTATGTTTTTTGTAAAAACCACAGCATGTTTTTTGGTGAATGTTTTGTAAAAACTTCAGGTTTAGAGCTGAACTTTTTTTTATAACTGTCAAACTTTCAGCTTTAAAGCTGAAGTTTTTTTTATAACTGTCGAACTTCAGCTCTAGAACTGAAGTTTTTTTTTTGTAACTGTCGAAGTTTTTGGTTGTGACTGGCTAACTTCAACCTTCTTAGAGTTGAAGTTTTAACTATTTTTTTTATAATATTTTGTAGTGAAATTTTCACTACAGGTATAAATGTTTTCTATATTTTATATATAGAAAAACTAGTTGATCTATTCCCCCTCTTTTATAAATATGCAGTGGAAGTTGAAACTAGTTGTGGTTCAACTCAAAAACTCTCTGATGATGCTCAATTGAATGAAGGTAGAGTTGAGAAAAAACTTCCAGAGAATACTGCAATAGTCCTTGACATTGGTTCACAATTGAATGATGCTGGAAATGTTGATATTGAGAAAGGCATGCAGCATGGGGAAACCACAGCGGAAGAAAAACATCAAGGTATTCTATAGATCACGAGTTTATTATATTTGATTGAAGTATATTTTCTAAAGTTTGAAATTTTACATATTTTATTTTCTTTTTTATGTTTTTGAATAATTTTTAGAAAGATTGGATGCAGCACAAAAAGAATTTGGTGAGACTATGCAGCAATATCAAAATGGAGAAATACATATATTCAAACTTGTTAACTCACAGACAGATGTGAAGTGTGTTGGTTTTTTTTTATGAAATTTAGTCAGTATTATTTAATTATTTTTATTTTTTTGCATGAAGATACAAGATCTATTGGAATGCAAATGCCATCTGTGTCGCAACACTTAGACCAGGTAGTTATTTTCTTCAATTCAATTACAACTATTTTTTTGCCTAATGTGTGTTCTCTATCAGTTTTATTTATGTTTATATTTTCCTTGCTTTGGCATATCTCATTTGATGCCTCGGAACTTCTTCCAAAACCTAAGAAAAGGAAGATTTCTAGTTCTCCTATGTGTGACACCAATGATATCCCCAACTTCAATTTACGTTTGTTTTCACTTGGTAGTACACAAGGGGCTGATTCAGAAGGTAATTCTATTGCTATTGTTGTTCGTGAAGAGACAGAAGAACGTTGTGAGCAGCTGGAAATTGGTCAAGCATCTACCACGATGGCTGTAGTTTCCTCCCCTACTCCTAAACAACAGTAGTTAGTTGTGACAGAATAGCAGGAAGAGCAAGCAAAAGGAAAACTAGATAAAAAAAGGGAAAAGGATTTGTATTCAGAGTATTTGGTTGAGATCTCCTTATGTAGTTTAAAAAAAAAAAAGCAAAGGGATCAATATTGGAAAGTAGGAAAGAATAAAAGAAGGTGTCCCATCCATTATGTTAATCAAGACAGTGGATTGCTGCAAATATTTTTCACGACCCCAATCCCGGTCGTGATGGCGCCCAACAAAATTGCTAGGCAAGCCCGACCATTTGAACACTCTCAACCCAAATATGAAATCTCATTACCAATTAATTGAGTCAATTTAGCAGTTAACAAGATTAATAATCTGATAGTAAATAGAAACAATGCGGAAACCACAATAACTGTCAAAACAACTCCCAATAGATCTGGGGTCACGAGTTTAGAGCCTTTAATACAACTGAGTAGAAAAATCGAAGCATCAAAAAGTCTAGGATGCGAAATCAAATGAGATAAGGTTAGGAGTCGGGTCCTGTTGATACTAGGCAGCTACCTCGACAACTCCTAAAATAATCTGAAGAGCAGCAACAACGCTACTAAGCCTCCAGAACACCTATTGTCACACCTCCTTTTTTAACCGAATTACTACACCCCGGGAAGGGGTATAATAAAAAAGGAGTTTTTCCAATTAAAGGACAACCGAAACGGGATTCGTTTTTATTTAAGATTCAGAGTCACCACTTGGGAGATTTATGGTGTCCCAAGTCACCGGTTTGAATCCCGAATCGAGGAAAGGGTTTGACTCTGTTCAACAGTCGCGAACCAAAAATCCGGGTAAGGAATTCTGTTAACCCGGGAGAAGGTGTTAGGCATTCCCGAGTTCCGTGGTTCTAGCACGGTCGCTCAACTGCTATATTTGGCTAAAATTTATTTTTTTATACATGTTACCCTACTTGTGCAATTTTAGAATTAATTACCGCTTTTTGTCAATTATTTTATTTAAGAAAATGAACGTCGTTTAAGAACATGTTTTCGGATCACGTCACATGAAATGCACCCGGATTCTCGACACATTCTCATTCGACGTTTTTGGATTTGGATTTGGGTTGCATGAAATGCACACCCGTATTAGGAAAGTAATATTATAAAAAATCGCCTAAAGCGGTTAACGTGTTATATTTTTGCGAGGGCCATGAAATTTACTAAATGGCACACCTCGAAACTAACAAAAATCCTTTGGCTTGCCTACCCGAGCGAGATCGGCATAGTCATGCTCCTAGCGATCAGATTAATTGAATGAAGTAATAAACTCAAATTTTCTTTCATTTTAACGTCAAGCTCGTGGCTCAATACTTGACTAAGCAACCAATACCACAATAAACTCTATTTTCCTTTCATTTAATGATAAGCTCCTGGACAAACGTTTATTATAAGTTCTGCTAAACCAACATAGTCTATTCAACTAAGATAACACATTTAACTCAAGTAAATCAATCAAACTGATCAAAGATATTAAACCTCGATTAATTCACTTTT
>MU782623.1:108710-126102 GCA_026770625.1 Nicotiana glauca | reverse complement strand
ATATATCGGTGGAATATAGATATATATTAAAAATGTAATGACGTCTCTCAGCCGTTGGATCAAGCTGGATGAAGGGACAAGATTCATTGACATCATACGACGTCGTTTGATTCAATTAGATCTCTCAATTTTATCTGTTAGATTAATCTAATGAACGGTCCTGATTGTTTAAGACTAACAACGTCGTTTTATTTAAAAAACACGATTATTCCTGGACCATCTGATTAAATTCTCAACGGTCTGGATCAATTCTTTTTAAACGATGTCGTTTGGATTTTGTATATGCAGGCCGGTTTCGTTCCCTTTAGGCCTGGTCTGTGTATTGCATGAATTGGGCCACTGATTTGTTATTCGGCCCAAATATTTTGTATCTTGCATTTACTTTGTATTATACCTTATATCTTCTTGTATTTTTTTTGTATTATAATTTTATTTATTTTCTTTTTTTCTGTATTTTTGTATTACTCCTGTATTTATTATTCCTCACATTTTCTCTATATTTTCCTTTTAATTTTTCTAATTAAAGAGTAATTTCCCTATTTTTGGTATTACACAAAATGTATTTCGTTTTAATTTTCTTTTAAAAACAAACATTGGTATTTCCTACATAATTATCAACAAGTTGCCACAAAAAAAATCATTTTGCATATATATTTTTTGGAATAATTTGCTTGGGGCAAAAATCACGTGCTCACAATGATTGTTCATGCTCTTAAGATATGGAGGCATTATCTGTATGGGGTGTCATGTGAGGTTTACACCGATCATCGTAGCTTGCAGCATTTATTCAAGCAGGGGGATCTTAATTTGAGGCAGCGTAGGTGGCTTGAGTTACTAAAGGATTACGACATCACCATTATTTACCATCTGGGCAAGGCGAATATGGTCGCGGATGCCTTAAGCAGAAAGGCGGAGAGTATGGGTAGCTTGGCATTCATTCCAATAGCGGAGAGACCACTAGCTTTGGATATTTAGTCCTTGGCTAACAGGCTTGTGAGGTTGGATATTTCAGAGCTCAGCCGAGTTCTTGCGTGTGTAGATGCTCAGTCTTCATTATTAGGGTAGATCAAGGCCTGGCAGTTTGATGATCCATATTTGGCGGTTCTTAGGGAGACGGTGCTTCAGGGAGGTGCCAAGGAGGTTTCTATTGGTGAGGATGGTATTTTGCAACTCCAGGGTCGTCTATGTGTTCCTAATGTTGATGGTCTAAGGAAGAGGATTCTAGAGGAGGCACACAGTTCGCGGTATTCTATTCACTCGGGAGCTATGAAGATATATCGCGACTTGAGGCAACATTATTGGTGGTGGAGGATGAAGAAAGACATAGTGATGTATGTGGCTAAATGTTTGAATTTCCAGCAGGTCAAGTATGAACACCAGAGGCCGGGTGGCCTACTTCAGCAGATGCCTATACCGGAGAGAAAATAGGAGCGTATCACCATGGATTTCGTCGTGGGGTTGCCGCGGACTCTGCGGAAGTTTGATTCGGTGTGGGTCATTGTTGATACGCTGACCAAGTCAGCTCACTTCATTCCAGTGGAGACTACTTATACAGCGGAGAGGTATGCACAAATTTACATTCGGGAGATAGTCCGGTTGCACAGTGTGCCTATTTCCATTATATCAGACAGGGGCCCTCAGTTCACTTCCCATTTCTGGAGAGCCATTTAGAGTGAGTTGGGGACCTGTGTAGAGCTTAGCACAGCATTCCATCCTCAGACCGATAGGCAGTCAAAGCGGACAGTTCAGATTTTAGAGGATATGCTTAGAGCATGTGTGATTGACTTTGGAGGTCAGTGGGATTAGTTCTTGCCCTTGGAAGAGTTTGCATATAATAACAGCTATCAGTCCAGCATTAAGATGGCTCCATACGAGGCTCTATATGGTCGCCTTTGTCATTCTCCTATTAGATGGTTCGAGCCTGGTGAGGCTAAGTTGTATAGTACAGACTTGGTACAGGATGCCTTGGATAAGGTGAAGTTGATTCAGGAGAGGCTTCGCACAGCTCAATCCACATAGAAGAGTTACGCAAATTATAAGGCGCGTGATGTATCATTTATGGTTGGCGAGAAGGTTCTCTTGAAAGTCTCGCCCGTGAAGGGCATTATGAGATTCGGGAAGAAGAGCAAGTTGATCCCCAGGTTTATTGGCCCTTTTGAGTTGTTGAGGAGAGTTGGGGAGGCTGCTTATGAGCTTGAGTTACCCCCAGCTTGTCAGGAGTTCACCCAGTTTTTCATGTATCGATGCTTCGAAAGTATCATGCCGACTTTTCCCATATGTTAGACTTCAGTACTATTCAGCTGGATGAGAGCTTGGGTTATGAGGAGGAGCTAGTCGCCATTATTGATAGGTAGGATCGTCAGTTGAGATCCAAGAGGATTTCTATGGAAAAGGTCCAGTAGAGGGGCCAACCAGTTGAGGAGGCGACCTGGGAGTCTGAGGAGGGCATACAGAATAGATATCCCCATTTATTCAGTAGCTCGGGTACTTTTCTATGTCCGTTCCAGGGCGAATGTTTGTTTAAGAGGTGGAGGATGTAACGACCCGCCTGGTCATTTTGCCTTTTATAACCTTGTTCCCTTAAATAAAACTCTCTGTGCTTGCTTTAGCTAATTCATGACTCACGGGGAAGGTTAGTTCGGGGTTTGGAGGAGTTTTGAGTGAAATATGCCCAGTTGAGTTCTTAGAATTTTCTTAAAAGACTAAGTTTGACTTTTGTCAACATTTTTAGAAAACGGACCCGGAATCATATTTTGACGGTCCCAGAGAGTCCTTGGGAAAATATGGGACCTAGGCGTATGTCCGGAATCAAATTCCGAGGTCCCTAGCCCGAGTAATGAATTTTTATTAGAAATTGTTAATTTGAAGTTTTAAGGATTTAAAGAAACTAAGTAATCGTGATTTCCTAGGTATCGGGCTCGTATTTTGGTTCTGAAGGCTGGTATAGGTCCAAAATATCATTTAAGACTTGCCCGTAAAATTTGTTGTCAATCCGAGTAGATTTAGGGCATTTTGGCTAGTTGGAGGAAAATTAAGAACTTGAAGTTCATAAGTTTGACTCATTTGGTTTTGGCGGGTGATTTCTAGATTTAGCATTGTTTCGGGTGTTCCGAAGGTTCGAATAGGCCCGTCTCGTGATTTCAGACTTATCAGTATG
Organism: Nicotiana glauca; assembly: GCA_026770625.1. Classification (NCBI taxonomy): domain Eukaryota; kingdom Viridiplantae; phylum Streptophyta; class Magnoliopsida; order Solanales; family Solanaceae; genus Nicotiana; species Nicotiana glauca. The sequence goes on along the minus strand of MU782623.1, from coordinate 122,945 downwards.
TTCAAGCGGGGCTCGGGAGCCCCGAGCATCAATCGGACGTGGCTCAAGTGAAGTGGAAATTTTGGAAAAGGGCTGAAAGATTGTTGCTTCTATCATAACCACATTTGCGGTTCTTGGACCGCAGATGCGGCCCTTTCATGGCAGAAGTGGCCCAGGTGGCCAGGCCAGGAAACTGCAGATGCGGCTACCAAGCCACAGATGCGGCTCCCAAGCCGCAGAACCGGCTCCACAGATGCGGCCCTGAGATAATAGATGCGGTCCCAGCTTTCCCTCCCCTTTTTGCAGATGCGGTCTAATTCTCGCAGATGCGGAAACTACTGAACCAGTGAGTTCCATTAAAGACGGGTTTTAAACCCATTTTTGACACTTTTCACTCTCTCATTTGCGATTTTGGGAGCTTTGAAGAGAAGGTTTCCACTTAGCATCAAGAGGTAAGTCTATTCCATCCAACCTTTGTTTAATACTTGTATTTTAGGTAGATTAAACACTAGAACTTAGGCAAAATCAAAGGGTTAGAGCTAAACCTAGGTTTTTAGTAAAACTTAGATTTAACCTTGAGATTTGTTATGAAATGAATTAAAAATTATATATTATTGATCCGTAGGTTGTAGAGAACAACTTCCTTCGAAAAATTTCGGAATTCGGGCACGTGGGCCTGGGGTCAAATATTAGGAAACTTGTGCTAATGGCTGGGAAATTTCTTAAATAGCTAAAATTCGATCTTATGAGTCTATATTAACTAGTTCTTACTTCGTTCAACTAGTTTGGGATCGTTCGATTCCGAATTGAGGGCTTGGACTTGTTCTTGGTATTTGGAAGTGCGCTTTGGAGCGAGGTGAGTCTCCTTTCTAACCTTGTAAGAGGGAATTGTCCCTATAGGTATAATAATTGAATTAAATGCTAATATTTGTAGGGGCTACGTACGCACTAGGTGACGAGAGTCTGTGCGTAGCGACTATTATGTTAAGTTCGGGCAGTCTAGGACCCATAAGCATGCTTTACGTGATATTCTTGTATCTTGATGATAAATTTGGGTTGGTATAAACTATTTGATTAAGGTAAATGAGACTAGTAAAGGAACCTTATCATGTTTAGTCTTTTAAAAGAGAATATTAGGTATTCCTGTGAATAACTACTCCTCTGATATATATTATTGTTTTCTTGTTGATGAGTTCATTTATATTTGACCGGTCGCATGGGTGATTCACGAGCGGTTTAATAGATGCATGTATGGTTCGAGCCGTTCGACCCTCGGCAGTGCAAAATTTATTTTTACGTTGGATCGATCCATACATCCCACGGTGTCTCTTGTATGTGTTTTCCTTAGTGTTTCTTTGAGGACTGGGTTCCATACCTGCTTGAAATATAGGCGACTATCCATGAAAAATACTTGGGGAAGAACTATTATGCCATGATCTCTTTTTTTTAAATGCTATTTACTTGTGCTATCCATTCTATTTATAAATTCTTCTCACATTATTTGACCCTAGTGAGTATCAAGTCGACCTCCCATCTCTACTTCTTCGAGATTAGATGGGTTACTTACTGGGTACATATTGTTTATGTACTCATACTACACTTATGTACTTATTTTACAGGGTCTGAGGAAGGTACATCTGGCTATCAGTCGGGTGCGCATCTCTGAGCTAATTTCGAGACTTCTACGGTGAGCTGCTTCTCCTCCATGCGGTTCAGCAACCTGAAGAAGTTTTACTTTTTGTACTTTTGTTGTCTATTCCATTTCAGACAGTAGGTTAGTGTGATTCTTTTGTAAATCCTACTAGTTGCCCATGTTTGTGATACCAGATCTTAGTACACACACATTAGTAGACTGTATTATTTTGGGGTTGTACAATTTTCATGATTTCTATTCATCGTTTCTGAATTATTCCAATTTAAAGAATTATTTTTAACTACTTGGGGTAAAGATGATCAAAAGTTAGCTAGTATTTTTCGCATTGGCTTGCCCAACAAAGGCATTGGGCGCCATCATGTCCTGTTACGGAATTGGGTCGTGACACCAACAGTAAGAACCATCATCCCTAGAAGTCTTGTTACAAAAAAAATACTTCGAAGAGAAATTAACTTCATTTAGCCTTTGTAAATGGGTCGTTGGTAGATACCCTTCTTCCATCCATCCTTTCAGTTTTTATGATATGAAGGAAGATTGTCGCTGCCAAAATTTGGACATTATTGCTCCTAATCTTATATAGCGAGTAACCTTACCCAATAAGGGTTTTACATACTTTTATATATATCCCTTTACTTTGGGATCGTTTTCTTGAGTAGAGAGCTTGACTCTGTTATTACGGAGTTCTACCTCTGCTACTAGGTGTGTTTGGCACAAGTAAGTCCTTCTATGTAGAGGACAATTGCTTGTCTTCGGCACTTGTGCCAAGAGACATGAGATGAGCTATCCTTAGCTTATGCGATGAATCTCTATTCCCCCAAAATCTTCTGTGGGGGAATGATAAACTTCAGCAAATGAGACCACGATGATCTATTATATAGCATGGATGATGAAAATACCCATGGTTGGATGGAATAGTTCGTTGCATTTTCCAGTAGTGATATCATTCCGGCAATGGTTTCATCATTTTCGGAATCATGGAACCGCACTCGTGAGCTCCTTGTTTAATATTTCTTTCATTAGAATTTTTTCCATATCCGTATTGATCCTCCTTTCTTGTCCTGTTTCAGAAACTCGATAGGTTCCACCTAGGATTAAAGACTTGGAACAGTGGGTCCATAAAATCTTGGACGTCACTACGCCCGAAACCCGTAAGTGGGAAGAACTGGACCTGAAATACGGGTGGAAGGTAAAAAATCATGGTAACTTAGATGCATCTCGTTTTTTCTTCTTATGTGAGGAAATTGATTGATCCTTTCTTTCTTTTTTTGGAAATCAAGTCTACCCCTGGGCTCAGTTGTCATCCTCAAAGAGGATGTTTTAGCTGATCCTACTAATGCGGCGAGGCTACTTCATGAGGCACTTACTCGATTAGGGGTCTCCGGGCCTACTTAGGGTATACGTATTTTGTCACGGAGTCCCCGGGTGGAGAAAAAGCAACCAAAAAGAAAGCGTTCCTCTGCCGCTGGGGGAAGAATAAGAGGGAAAAGAATGCCACCCCCAAGTCATTTCCGAAAGTTGTGGTGCTGATCCCTCCACCTGGGCCGGCCATAGATGCCATGATGTAGACACCATGATCAACTGAGGACGATGTATTGGCGCTTTTGGGGTGATAAGTAGGGATTTTGACTACTTATTTGCACTCTTTTACTTTCGTTTTAGCTCAAAATTGCTTAAAGTTATTTCGAATAACTAATGAAATGTGCTTGCTTGCAGGAGTGTTAGAATATGAGCTAAAGAGATGAAAATCAACTCAAGAAGGATTAATTTTGGATAAGGACAGAAACAAGGCTCAAATGGCACTATGCGAACTGCACAAAAGTGAGTACAGCCGTAGATCATGAAGAAAGCTTCTAATAAGAAATGCTATGCAAAGTGCAGACCGCACAATTCTGGTACGACCGCGAAAGATAAAGTTCAGAGAGTTGGGATTTTAAGGTCAAGAAGAAATGCGGACCGCACTATTTTTGTGCGGCCGCATAATCAAGAGCACGCCCGCACTCAAAAATGTAAGGTTCGCAAAAGTCCCACAATGACAAATCCAAAGCTCAAGGAGTGTGGACTGCACTATAGTTGTGCGGCCGAAGAAGCAAAAGTGTGGCCGCGCTCATAAACATGAGATCCACAGAAGTTGAAAGAGTGCGTCCGCAACCTAGAATTGTACATCGTATAACTGGAATCTGTCAAGCTAAGTCTCATTGTGCGGAACACACACATAATTGTGCGGCTACACAACCTCTGTATGAGCAATTTTATCAGATATTTTAGCTTAGTATAAATAGATTTTTTTGTCATTTTTAGGTTAAGTTTTATTTTGGGAGAGCATCTGAGCCATTTTTGTTTACTGTATTGGGTAGCATTGTACTATATTAGCATTTTAACATTAGATTTTCTTCCATTAATCATCTATTATGGGTTTTATCTTAATTTCTTCTTTAATTTCAGCATTTTTCATGAGTAGCTAAAACTAGGGTTGTGACCCAATCCTAGTGTGGCTACTTAATGGGTGTTTGATTTAGGGCTTATTTGTAATTGGGTTAGTGATTTTAGGCTAGTTCTTGCTTGAAATTAAGAATTAATTATTGCAAATATTGATTCATGACTAATTGACTTGGTTTCTACTTGAGAAAGAGAGACTAAGTCTAGGAAAACTTGGCTAACAAGGAATTGGGATGAACTCAAGAAATTTATAGTACCAATTAAAGGGTTAAATCTAGAGATAGTAAGACCCGAATTGAGCATTTATCACTTGTTTTGTGCAATACTCATTTGGACTTGAGAAAGCCAAATTTGGCAAATCACTCTAACTACCGAGAGGTATTGAGTGGGTAATTGCATGTGATTGCTATATTACAACTCCGACCAATCAAACTTGCCCTAGAGTTTACAACCCGTTAGATAACCACCTAGTTGGAAGTCACGACCCTAGACGTTTTATCAACTTGAAAAACAACAACACCAAAAATATTATTTCTTAGCTTTTCATTTGCAAATATTAGCATAATCAATAGAAGTAGAACGACAACCAAATATGTGGAAGTGCAATCTTGGGCACATCATACACCTAGTCTAGACATATACCTAATCCCATATCTAACTCTCTGTAGATTCGACCCCGACTTGGGTTGGGTTTTTATTATTGTTTTGACTGCCTCACAACCTATATTTGTGGTGTGAGTTTGGGCGACATCAGGGGGATTTCCAAATGGTAGAAAATGCCAATTCTTGTTGCCCAATCCCCATCGTTACGCCTGATACCATGAGGCTGAGTATTGGGCCCCTGCTATCTTCGATTGATGAGAAACCAACTACCAGCACTGCATTCACCGCAGCTGCTTCTCATCCTTCAACACCATCAACTTCATCACCCTCTTCACCAACTCTTCCACCAACAACTGCTACATCATCTCCACCAGTCGCATCTGCCCGAGAAGAAGATGTTCATCTTCTCTAGTCCCCAATTCATGGGAATTTGGGGCAAAATTATGCTGCATCATCAGAAGATCTGCAAGGGAGCAGGAACGTTACTCTCTCGGTCTCTATTGGATGTAACTTGCTATCCCGACCGGTGGAACTTGCTAACTATCTGAAACCTTTGGCTTCAGAAAAAGGTTGGGAAAAGATACAGACTCTCTCGGGAGAGTGCTTGTTGAATAATGCCATGCACAACGCTGGAGCGATATATTCTTCTTTTCTATTGTAATTTCTTCTATCTTTAATTTAGTACTACTTTTGAATTTTCCTTCTTGTTTTGTAGGCCAATTTCCTTGCTTCTAAGGGCATTTAGAGGTTGATTCGAGAAAAAGAGGAACTTACCTCCGAGTAGGATCAACTTTTGGTTGTGCGAGACCAAGCCATTGCTTGCCTCTCAGAACTAGAAACCAAAGTTGTTGAGGCCGTTGTGTTGGTGTCTTGTTTACAGCAAAGCGAGCAAGAAGTGGAGACCCTTAGCTAAGAGATTGCTCCGCTAAGGGTTCAGTTTGAAAAGGCCAAGTCCAAATGAGTAGAAGTTCATAATGTCGTTCTTACTGCCCCCAATCGTGAAGCTGCCTCCGCTGAAATATTGATCAATTTAGAGGCAGCCTTAAACTCCAAAGTTGAAGAGCTTGCTATTGCTGGGGTGAAACATTCCTAGTTGTAAGAGAAGTATAGGAAAACTATTGAGAATAATAGGCTCGTTAGATCAATTGTCCGTGACCTTGACGTTAGCCTCAGATCCGTTAGATCCGTCCGTGAAAACCTTTCTGTCGAGGTAATTGAACTCAAAGAAGAACTTAAGCATCGAGTGGATTCCCTCATCATTGAGAAAACTTATGTTATGTAAAACATAAGGAGAAAGGCATTGGAAGAGGTCAAAGCGGGTATCATTGTCTTTGATGTCGAAATTGCTAAGGCATGTGAGCTTGAGTCGACTGCTAAAGGGGTCACCTGGCAGGGCCTGGTGCTTCTGGTTCTTCTGGTTCTAGTTTTGAGTTCTCGGGAACTGAAGAGCAATCGAAAGGTGATGATTTTGAGGGTCAAATTGATTAGGGATAAAATGCTAGGCCATCGGCAGATCTACCTACTCCCCTTGGGAGCACAGACACTTCTCTTTCTCCGGGTTCCGGAGAGGTAGCAATTTAGTTTTTGCTGTCTTTCTCGAAATTTTGTACCTGTGCCATTTTGGCACGTTTATTGTAAATAAAATATCTTTTTCTCAAGTATTGCACGAGTTTCTCTGTGTTCTCTTGTTTGAACATTTATGCAAGTTTTAACTTTTGCATTCTTTTTTTTTTTGCGCAAGTTTTATTTTTTTGCATTTTTTTCAAGGCTTCGGGTGTATTTTTTGCTCGAAGGAATTCTGATTCCGAGTATCAACCATTTAACTTGAGGGTTTTCATAAAAGAAGGCCCTCTTATGTTTAAGATATTCTTGAAGAAGATGTCTCCTGTTCATTACGGCACTAAAAATGGAAGTACTTGTTTAACTTTCAAATGACAAAGTCAATTCATCGTTCAGACAAAAAACAACATTTCATTTTCAAAAAGTACATAAGCATTTGTTATGCAAAAAATAGATTGTCATTGCTTGTGCCTAATTTGTACAATTTTTTTCTACGGGGTTGGCCGCACAGTCCCCGGTCCCGATGATATAACTATATTTCTGGTTTTCATTTTCCAGTTGATGTGGCAGTCATTGTTGTTATATCTTCATATTGTTCCCGCTAGCGTTTGAATGCAAAGAATGAGAATTGGAATGCTGGAAGTTTTTCACCTTCGAGGACACCACTAATGAATTGCTAAACAAACGTTAACTCGGTAACACACTTTGTTTCACCTTAGGAATTTATGCTACCGAGAAAAAGACTATCTAATAATCCTCTAGTGGTTCGCATTTGTGAACGATTGGGTAACCTTTGTTTGATAGAAAACTTAACTTCCCAGTAGAAATTTTGCTATCGAGCGAAAGATTAACTAACCATCCACGTGATTCTATGTTTGTGTGCCTTGTTATTAGAAGGTCTTATTGCTGTCGTTGAAACTTTCTTCGTAGTATGCTTTCCGTTTTTACCTCGTTAAAATCCTTGCCAAAAAACTCAATTGGGACAAAAATTGGACAAAGGAAAAAAGAGTGCATCATATACTTTCATAACAGGTGATGTTCATCAGCAATAATATCTCTTGAGGTGTGCCACATTCCAGTTGCTAAGCAACTTCTCTCCATCTTGGTTTTCCAACTTGTACGAACCTTTCTCGGTGAAAGCTAAAACTCAGTAAGGGCCTTATCATGTTGGACCTAGCTTCCTTGCATTGAGATCCTGGGTGTTTTGAGTTACTTATCCTTAGGAACAAGTCTCCTACTTTGAAATAACGGAGATTGGCTATTCGATTATAATATCGTTTCATTCTCTGCTTTTGGGTAGCCATTCTTATATATGTCAAGTCCCTGCGTTCATCGAGTAACTCCAAGTTGACCAACATCGCTTTGTTGTTCGCCTCTTCGCTTGCTTGGAAATATCTTAAGATAGGCTCTCCTACTTCTACCGGGATTAAGGCTTACTGCTCCATACACAAGGGGAAAAAGTTTCTCTCGTGCTTTATTTGGTCGTCGTTCGGTACACCCATACCACTCTAGGTAGTTCCTCAGGCCATTTACCTCTCCAAACTTTTCTTGAGATTTTGTATAATTATTTTGTACTTTGATTCTGCTTGACCATTTGTACTGGGATGATAGGGTGAAGATGTGATTCTCTTTATTTTTAAATCTTCAAGGAACTTTTAGAACTTCACACCAATAAATTGTGACCCATTATTGCAAGCTATCTCTTTTGGTATTCCAAACCTACAGATTATGTTCTCCCGCAAGAAATTCACTACTTCACATTCACCGATCTTCTGATAAGGACTTGTTTCAACCCATTAGAATAGTAAGTCAAAATTGAAAGAAACCTTACCTTATCGGGGGTCGGTGGAAGCGATCCGATAATGTCTATCCACCACTTTATGAACGGCCACGGAGACAGTACTAAGTGTAATAGTTCTGCCGTTTGATATACCAGCGGTGTGTAGCATTGGCACTTATCACATTTTTGCACGAAAGCTTTGGTGTTTTGTTCCATTGGGGTCCAATAATATCCTGCCCTTACAAATTTTAGTATTAAGGAATCTGCGCTCGAATGGTTTCAGCATATCCCTTAGTGGACTTCTCACATAACATAATTAGCTTTGGATGCCCCTAAACAATGGGCCAGCAGGCGTTGGAAAGATTTTCTATACAGTTGGCCTACTTTAAAGCTATATCGTTTTGCTTTGGCACACATCGCCCGCGACGCGTTGGAGTTTTTGGGAAACTTCTCATGCTTAAGATAATCGATGATCTCATTCCTCTAGTCCCAGACCAAATTTATTGTATTTACCTTATACTAGCTATCCGCGTCCAGGATCGAGTGCATGAGTTGTACTACTACCTCGGAATCTGATCCATTCATTTTCGTTAATAAACCGAGGTTAGTCAGTGCATCCACTTCTGCATTTTATTCCCTCGAGATATGAGTAATCGACCACTTCCGAAATCGAGCTAACAGAGCCTGGACCTTCACTATGTACTATTGCATTGGCTCCCCTTTGGTTTCAAAGATCTCGTAGACCTGATTTACCACTAACTAGGAGTTGTATTTGATTTTTATGACCTCGAAATCTAGTCTCGGGACCAATTCGAGTCCTGCAATCAAAGCCTCATGCTCTATTTCATTGTTAGTTAAAGGACTCGTTATGATGGCTTGCCTTAGGGTTTATCCCGAAGGCGTGGTTAATATTATGCCAAGACCGGACCCCTTTACGTTAGAGGCTCCGTACGTAAATAAGGTCCTAACTCCCAATGTAGATTTTGACACAATTACTATCTTTTTGGTTTCTAGAGGCAGCAATCACATGCTGAATCCGCCACAAAGTCAGCCAAAACTTGTGATTTAATCGCGGTCCTTGGTTTATATTCTATATCGGAATCACTCATTTCGATGAACCATTTGGAAAATCTTCCGAAGAGTTCGAGTTTGTGAAGGATGTTTCGCAGTGAAAATATGGTCACTACAACTATCGGGTCACATTGGAAGTAAGTCCTCAGCTTCTAGACGGCGACTACGATAGCTAAGGCTAGCTTCTCCAAATGCGGGTAGCGAGTTTCTGCTTCTGTTAAAATTTTACTAATATAATAAATGGGAGATTGCATACCTTCGTCCTCACGGACTAAAAATGCACTTACCTCTACTTTCAAGACTTCCAAGTAAACCAATAGTGTTTCACCTTCCTTTGATTTTGAAAGTAACGGAGGGATTGACAAGTACCTTTTCAACTATATCAAAGCATGCTAGCATTCTGAGTCCATTCGAAATTATTTTTCTTTTTGAGCAGCGCGAATAAACTGTGGTATTTCTCTGATGACCGAAAAATAAACCTGCTCAAAGTGGACAATCTCCTTGTGAGTCTTTGAACTTTTTTCACACTTGACAGCTGGTCGGGATGTCCTCGATGGCTTTGATCTTATCGGTATTTACCTCAATCCCCCTTTGCGATACTAGGAATCCTATGAATTTGCTGGAGCTGACCCGAACACGCACTTCTCGGGGTTAAGCTTCATGTTATGCTTCCTTAGGATGTCAAAAGATTCTTGCAAATGCTTAAGATGATTACCTTCTTTTAAAGACTTAATGAGCATATGGTCTATATAAACTTCCATAGTTTTTCCTATCTGTTTTTTGAACATCTTGTTTACGAGCCGTTGAGAAGTGGCTCTGGCGTTCTTTAGACCGAAGGGCATCACATTATAGCAATATGTGCCAAAATTCTTTATGAACAAAGTCTTATCTTGATCCTCCGGGTTCATCTTAATTTGGTTGTACCCGAAATAAGCATCGAGGAAACTTATTAACTCGTGCCCGACTGTAACATAAATCATTTGATCGATGTTTGGAAGTGGGAACGAGACTTTTGGGCACGCCTTATTCAAGACCTTATAATCTACACACATGCAAAACTTATTTTCTTCTTAAGAACTACTACTACATTAGCTAGACAGTCTGGATACTTTACCTCTCGTATCGAATCGATATCAAGTAGGCGAGTTGCCTCTTCTTTGACGAATTTATTCTTAGCTCCCTAATAGGGCGTTTCTTTTGTCTTACCGGAGGGATTTTTGGTTCTAAGCTTAACTTGTTTACGGCCACTTCCGTTGGGATACATGTCATGTCTGCATGCAACCACGCAAAACAATCAACATTATATTTGGACAATTCAATAAAGCCATACCTGAGCTCCGGGTGCAGTCCTATCCCCAAGTGGAATTTTCTTTCTAAGAACTTTTTGAATAATGAAACTTGTTCAAGCTCTTCCGTTGTAGATTTTTTTGCATATGTCTCTTCTGCTACCTAGAAATATCTCGGCACTTGATAAGATTCTGATGCTTCTTCCCCCTCGCTAGCTTTATTCGATTCGGGTGCGGGAGCCGGTTCCTATAGTTGCTATGTTGTGTGCTCTTTCCCTTTATACTGGAGACCAAAATTGCATTTATCTCCCTTGCTGCCGATTGGTCGTCTATTATTTATTTGATTCCTTTGGGTGTTGGGAGTTTCAGCAACTGATGATACGTTGATGGTACAATTTTCCTCGAGTGTAATCATGGTCTTCCCAAAATAATATTATATCCCATATCACCATCCACCACTTCAAAAAGAGTTGTCTTCATCACTCCTTTAGCATTCGTTGTCAGCAAGATCTCTCCTCAGGTTGTCATGCTTGCGAGATTAAATCCGGCAAGGAGTTTTGTAGCCGAAATGATGTTTCTGGTGAGTTTGGATTGTTCCAGTACCCTCAATTGTATGATATTGGCCGAACTTCTTGGATCCACTATACCGCATTTGATTTAAAATCTAATTCATTTGAAGAAATTATCAATGCATCGTTGTGCAGTAGCAACAACTCGTCTGCGTCCTCCTCTGTGAAAATGATGTTGTCTTCAGCAAATTCTTGAGTCTCTTGCTATAGGTCACTGATATCTTTATCTTTTTTGCTGCTGAAAAGGTGACCCTGTTAATCTCATTCCCCCTGAAGATCATGTTGATCGTCTAGCATAGGGTATCTTCCCCTGCTTTCAATGGTTCTGCATTATCATGGTTGCGACCGTAGTTGTTCTTGTCCTGGTCACTTAAAAATTCTCTGAGATGTCCATTCTTCAATAGTGTCACCACTTCTTCACATAGATATCAGCAATCCCCAGTCCGGTGGCCATTTGCCCTGTGATACTTGCACCATAAATTACGATCCCTTTGGCCGGGACCGGACCTTATTGGCCTCGAGAACTGTGCTTCTTTAATGTTCTTCATAGCCGATACCTACTCTACTACACTAACATTGAAGTTATTTTTTGAAAGCCAGGGGTAGGAAAGATCTTGTGTATCAGATGTTTTTTTGTCCTACAATGATTTATTATTCAGACCGCGATCAGTTCTTCTATCGGCAATTAACCTTTCTGTCGATTGAAAATATCTGTCGCATCCTTCAGCCCGTTCACAGGGCAGAAACCGGGCCCCTCAAAGATCATTTATCTACGTCGAAATCATCGTTTGATTTTTCTTTATTATTCTCCCGTCCGTTTGCCGACGATGGGAAACCAATTTGATCATCTTTAATCCTTATCTTAGACTCGTACTGATGTGGACATCTGCCCAAATCTTCGCTTGAAACTTGAGCAAGCTTTCCTTTAATTTCTTGGAAGCATCTCTACTTCTCAAATTTAGACCTTTGGTGAATTCTTCAGCCGCCTATTCACCCGAAACAGCTGGGAGCAACATCATCTCCTTCTGGAACCGAGTGACGAATTCTCTAAAAACTCGGGCTCTCCTTGTGCAATTTTGAATATCGGCCTTTCGGGCATTTACCTTCTTGTCCCCAACATGAGCCTTAATAACAGAGTCAACAACCATCTCAAAGGAGTTCATGGAATGCTCAAGCAATAGAGAATACCACGTCAGGGCTCCCCTCGTAAGAGTCTCTCCAAATTTCTTCAGCAAAATGGATTCAATCTTGTGGGGAGCTAAATCATTCCCCTTCAGCGTCGTTGTATGAGGTAATATTCTCCTAAGGGTCTGAAGTCCCATCATACTTCGGCACATCGGGCATTTTGAACTACTTCAAAATTAATTCTGGTGCCGTACTTGGTTTGTACGACAACAGAGTATACTTCTTTGAGTCCGACCCTTTTAACACCGGTGGTGAGCCCGGGATTTGGTCCATGCGGGCGTTTACTTCCCTCAGAAACCATAAGAGTTCGTTCTTGAATGGATCGTTCTTGTTGTTGGGACCGGATCCGCTCCCCGCACCCCATCGAAGCCAACCTCACCCCTTTGTGTGTTGTTATCGACCCTCTGCATTGTTTGATTTATGGGAGAATCGGGAGGAACTAGAACACGTCTATTCGCGTTATTGGAATCCCCCGATAATGCATGCTTTAACTCCGTCATAACCTTATCTTGTCGTGTGAGGTGGCCTAGAATGATCGCTTGTTGCTCTTGTAAGACCCTTACCGCATCAACAACATGTTCCTCATCAACATCATCGGGAGCTGCCTCCCGAACATGTCGCAGATACCGCTTGTCATGGACCGACATGGCACCATTCTCCTCATTATGGGTGTCGCTGACTGCATTCTCATGATAATGTTGATCTCCTTGAGTCTCAAGATTGTGTGTGTTGTTAACACCATTATCTGTCTTTTTTTAATATTTTTTGCTAAGACAAATAATCAAAATACGTTATTAAAAGAGACAAGGATCAACTTAATTACACGACTATCTAGGCCCCACAGTGGGAGCCAAACTATTTACCCGTAAAATAGTACAATTGACTTTATATGTGATTTCTAAACAAGTGAATCAATTCGATCCTAAAATAATAAAGGAATTGAAAAAAATATGTAACACTTAGCCTTGATATGAAGATGAAATAGCAGAAATAGTAAGTCCGGGAGCGAAGCTTCCGGGCACAACAATAATGAAACCAAAAGTAAGAAGATAAAATTGTATAGAGCTTTGAGTAGATTATAGCATAAGTTTGGCAGAAAATTCGTATCCCCTTAAAATGATAATAGAGCTCACTATTTATAGCTACACCTAAGAACTAAGGTCATAGTATCAAACCCCTCTTCAATGCCAATTATGAGGGCCATTGAAGGATATATATAACGGGAGTCATGAATATCATATTCTTTTGTAACGGGTAGTGCACTAAATGATGTGGAATATTCTCCATTAAATGCTACCGGGCAGAGAGCAGTGGCGTAGCCAGGATTTATATAAAGGGGTGTCAAAATCAAAAAAATTATGATACAATCAGGAATGGAACTTGCGACCTTCAATAACTTTTGACACCCCTTGACCATTGCACTAGAAATTTGCCTTGTGTCAAGGGTTGTCAACCCCTTGTATATATTCAATCTTTTAAAAAATATACCTATCTACACGGTGTTATTTTCTGGCGAAGGGGTGTCGGCTGACACCCCTCGGACAAGGGTAGCTCCGCCCCTGGCGGAGAGTATTTATTGCCTCTTTATGAGTGTCATTCCTTCCGGTAAAAAACGAGACAATTGCTTCGGTTTTAACAATCGCCCGCCTTAGGCTCCACGTGTCACTATCTTAAGCGGCCACTTAGCATAACATGTTTTACCATATACAAGGTTAAATTTGATTTTGAAATTTGGTTGGTTAAGCTTTTTTATTTTATTATTATTGGATTTACTAACGCCAGTTAGAAATATTTAGGGCTATTTATAGTGAATCAAAACTTATGGCTAAGCGGGTGTAACCAAAAGTATTTGAGCGGCTAATTGTGTTTTTTTCCCCAACAATAATGACCTACAATGATAAAGAAAAAAAAATGTGAAAACTAGACTAGTGAGGTTTAGAGGGTGTTTGGATGGGCTTAAAAGCTGGTCAAATTAGCTTTTAAGCATTTTTTTATGGGATGGAGTGTTTGGATAAAAAAAAAGCTGCTTAAAAAAAGCAAGAAAGTGCTTAAAAAAAGCTAAAAGCAAGAAGTTGGTCTACCCCAACTTTTTTTATTTTGGCTTAAAAGCCA
>MU782623.1:94557-106494 GCA_026770625.1 Nicotiana glauca | reverse complement strand
ATATAAGCACACAAATGTGGTTGTCCCTCACCAATGAGGGACAAAGTGCAAGACAAAATTCACTTCTTCAAATTTTCATTTTCCCTCCATTTGATTTCCCTCCATTTCCAATTCACACTTCTTCTACTTTAAAGTCAAATGGCTTAAAGTCTCCAACATACTTTAATCCTTATTGTGTTCAAATTTCATTAGAATGAGATGAAAGGGACAATAAGCTTTATCTTGTACATTGTTTGCACAATGAATTAAGATACTAATACTTTATATTTAAGTGAAGTCCACTTTAAGCCTCTCAAAGTAAAGAGCTAAAGAGAGGTTATTAGCTTGGATAATACTAAACCTGTAAAACAAGTCGTTGGTTCTCTCGAAAAAAGAAATGACTTAAATGTCTATTTCGAGATTTTCTTTTTTATATATTTATTTGCAATAAACATAAGTTAACCGTAGAACTTAGTTATTTATCCATAAAACTTTAATTATCATTCTGTTCATATATCTACGGGCTTCCAAAATGTTACTAATAGAATATTGAATTTTCTGAATATTTTTTTTTTTTTTTTGAATTGGTTTAGATCTCACATCTTAAACTCTTCTTGTTAATGACGAAACTACTTATGATACTATTGTAGATATAGTGCTAATATTTCTTAAATTCCTTAATTTCACGTTGATGATAAAAGCTTCATCAACTTAAATTACATAAAATAACAAATCTTAAAACTACATTCTTAAAAAACAAAATAGCTAGAAATCAAGTGAAGATTCTTAATTAAATGAGCAGTTAAGCTTCTAGCCACTAGACTCACCACGTTCACTAAATATCGATACATGTCACCTTGATATAAAGACAAGTTTTACCCAGCCGCATTTCAAATGAGTTATAGAAGGTTTGGATGATCGATAAATCTGTCGAAATTTAGATGATAAAAATAATAATGAAACCTGGATCTAAAACTTGGTGGGTTTTGGCGAATTGGTACAGTTTAATTCAATTGATCGGTCTTTTAAAAAAAAAAATTACCACTCACATTTGAGTTTTCTTGAAAAAGAAAATTGTGAATTGAGATGGAAAAGAAAAAGGAGAATGAGTCATAAATGAAGATTGACAGAGGACATAAATCAAAAGATTTAGGATGTTTTTGATACGAAGGAAAATATTTTTTAATTTTTTTATGTTTGATTATCTTAAATGTTTAGAAAAATATTTTTTTTATGAACTCATTTTCCTCCAATTGTAGGAAAAATATTTCCCCTGTCAAAAGAAGGGAAAATATTTTTCAAAACTCTTTTTTTGACCTTCTACACCATATTTCTCATTCCCACCGACTCACCCTCACTCACCCACCCCCCAAAACCACCACCCAACCCTCCCCCTCCCGCACACACCCACCTCTTTCATTCAACAAAACGAACACTTTTTTTATGATGTAAGAAAAAAAATTGTTTCAACAAAAACGAATACTTATTTCATGAAATAGAAAAATATTTTTTTTATTTCAATAAGTTAAGTATTTTTTCCAATAAAGTGAGTACTTTCTTTTTATGATGTGTAAAAAATAGTTTCTTTTATTTAAACAAAATGAATACTTTCTTTTTATGATGTAGAAAAAATAGTTTCTTTCAATCCAACATACTACGTATTTTCTCTTCCTGAAATGGAAAAAAAAAATTGCCAACAAAATAAGATTTCAAGTGTAACGAACCAGCCGATCGTTTCAAGAATTAACGCTCCGAACCCCTATTAACTGCTTTCCCTGTATCTTTTCATGCTATTATGATTTGTCGGGATGGTTCATCTTGAGTTTCGGAGTGTTTTGGGATACTTAGTCCCTAAATGAGAGTTTGAGTCTTAGAATGTAGACCGTAGTCGGAGCAGTATGAAGATAGCTCCGGAATAGAATTCCGTCGATTCCTCCATTGGGTGATTTTGGCCTTAGGAGCGTGTCCAGATTATGTTTTGGAAGTCCGTAGCTCATTTAGGCTTGAAATGGCGAAAGTTAAATTTTCGGAATTTTGGGTCGATAGTGAAATTTTGATATCGAGGTTGAAATCCAATTCCGGAAGTTGGAATAGGTCCATAGTGATGAATGTGACTTGTGTTAAAAATTTGGGGTCATTCGGACATGGTTTGGTTGGTTTCGGCATCAGTTGTAGAATTTTGGAAATTCAAGTTTCATTAGGTTTGGATTGGAGGGTGATTCATGGGTTTAGCGTTGTTTGATGTGATTTGAGGGCTCACTAAGTTCGTATGATGCTTTACGATTTATTGATATGTTTAGTTGAGGTCCCGGGTGCCTCGGGTGAGTTTCGAATGCTTAGCACACTTGATTTGGAGTTAGGCAATTTTGTGAAGTGTTGAACCCATTGTTTTTGCACCTGCGGATGTTGGACCGCATGTGTGGTTCCGCATAATTGGCTAGGTGGACCGCAAAAGCGGAAAGGAGCTTGGCATCAGGAACCGCAGATGCGGGCCTATGACTGCAGATACGACCCCAGCCAGGATAAGTGATTTACGCATATGCGATGATTTTTCTGCTGGTACGGGACCGCAGATACGGTGGATCGCCCCTTGCAGAAGCAGGTATTTGGCAGAAAAAAGGCCAAGTCGATGGTTTTATCCCATTTTCAATTTTGGGACTTTTGGAGCTCGATGAGAGGCAATCTGTGAGGTTTTTCAAGAGGAAATCATTGGATAATGATTCCTAACCCTATTTCGTTTATATTTCATCATTCTATAGTAATTTTCTCAATCAAATCAAGGAATTTGAGTGGGAAAATAGAAATTTGGGGAAAAGTTTCCTAATCGAGTTTTTGGATTTTGATCGGGTTTTAGGTGTTAGAATTGAATAACTTTTGGACGAGTGATCTCGTGAGTGAAAGGGTGTTCTAAATTGATAACTTTACCTGATTCTGAAACATGGGCACGGGGAGGATTTTTGGGCGTTTGCCTATTTTCTCACCTTAGCTTTAAATTCACCAGTTAAATTAGTTATGTGTAGCTATATTTACGTTATGTAATTTGATTTGATTAGATTTGGGCCACTCAGAGTTGGATACTCGTGGCAAGAGCGTGATATCCGATTGATTTTGAGCTTGATTCGAGGTAAGTAGATTGCCTAACCTTGTGTGGGGGAACTCCCCTTAGGATTTTGGTACTGATGTTATATGCATGCCGTATATGTGAGGTGACGAGTGCATACACGTGCTAATTATTAAAAACATTCTTTTAAACTGAGCAACACTAGTATATATAGCCTCCTGTTTAGCGTAGGAAAACATGCTTACGTGCCTTAACTGTATTATCTGCTTTAACTGCCTACCTAGACTCTGTATAGCATATTTAGGGTAGGAATTACTTGTCTCTATGATACGAATTTGAATATAACTGTATATTTCTTGTTGAGACTGTTGTGCGTGTTGATTTGGTTGTGTATTTACTTTGGATTACGGAACGGTATTCCGGGAGATCCTCTTACATGTTTACTTTGGGACTGCGAAACGGTATTCCGGGAGATCCCCCGACACATTTATATTTGGGACTACGGGACGGTATCCCGGGAGATCCCCATGTACTGGATATTTACTTTGGGATTACAGAATGGTATTCCAGGAGATTCCCTTGTATATTTATAATTTAGACTACGGGGCGGTATCCCCGGAGATCCTCTATACACTTACGTTTGGAACTACGAGACGATATCCCGAGATATCCCTTACATGTTTACTATGGGACTACAAAATGGTATTCCGAGAGATCCCCCTGCACATTTATATTTGGGACTACGGGACGATATCCCGGGAGATCCCCATGTACTGGATATTTACTTTGGGACTATGAAACGGTATTTCGGGAGATTCCCTTGCATATTTACGACTTGGACTACGGGATGGTATTCCTGGGAGATCCTCTGTATATTTACGTTTGGGACTACGGGACAGTATCCCGGAAGATCCCCTGTGATTTTTCTGTGTTCTAAGTTATTTCTTCCTGTGACTTCATTTCTCATTGACTGTTAGCATTTTTTACACTACTGCAGTATTTCATATTGTTTTATTTTATTATATGTAAAACCAATAGGGCCCTAACCTGATCTCGTCACTACTCGACTGAGGTTAGGCTTGGCACTTACTGGGTACTGCTGTGGTGTACTCATATCCTTTCCTGAACATATTTTTCACGTGCAGATCCAGGTTCTACTTTTTATCCATACTTTCAGAGTTCCATTGGGGTTAGGCGATCCAGATACTTCGAGATATATTTGTTGCGTACGCAGACCTTGAAGTACCTCTCTATCCTTTTTTTAGTTACAAACTTCATGTATTTTCTTCGTTGTTAGACTTTTTGGAGATTAGAAACACTATATACTTTTGTAGCTTATGATTCATGAGATTCTGGATTTTGGGAGTGTTATATTCAGCTCGAGAGTGTTATTATTGTATATGCCGAGCGGCAATTTAAACTCTGTTATTATATTTACTTGTTAATTGCTAGTTTCGTATCTTTATTACGTTTCCGTAAATTTGTTAGGCTTACCTAGTCGTAGAGACTAGGTTCCGTCACGACAGTTAACGAAGGGAGAACTTGGATCATAATAAATTGGTATCAGAGCTCTAGGTTCATAGGATTTATGAATCACAAGCCGGTTTATTAGAGTCTCGTGGATCGGTACGGAGACGTATATACTTATCTTCGAGAGGTTATGTAGCTATTAGGAAAATTCCACTTCATTTGATTTCACCCCGTGCAAGTTTATTTATTTCGGAATTCTAAACCTTTGTCTTTTATTCTCTCACAGATGGTGAGGATATGTGCTACCGGAGATGACCAGGCACACACACCCCTTGCTAGAGCCGCCAGAGGCCAGGGCTGGGGTAGAGGTCGAGGACGCGCATATGGTACAACCAGAGTACCCGCGTGAGCTGCTACAGAGTAGCCACTAGCATCTCCAATCGGAGTCCAGACTCCTGATACACCAACTACTACTACTACTACTACTACTACTACTACTACTACTACTACTACTACTACTCTAGATCTCCAGCAGACCCTTACACAGTTCATGAGCATGTACCACACTCTAGCTCAAGCAAGGTTGATTCCCCTTGCTGCAGCCATATCTCAGGCCGGTAGAGGAGCACAGACTCCCGTCGCCTACACTCCAGAGCAATAGGTTCAGGTTGATTAGATCCTAGAGGTTATTCTAGTACTGCTTGTAGCCCGAGTTCAACCCGATGATAGGGCAACATCTTTAGAGAAGGAGCAACAGAAGCTTGAGAGGTACAATAAGTACAAGCCTCCTACATTCAGGTCTAGCATAAGAGGATGCTCAGGGATTTCTAGAGGAGTTCCACCATATCCTCCGCAATATGGGCATAGCAGGGTCGAGTGGGGTTTTTTTCATTGTGTTCTAGCTTCGAGGGGTAGCCTATCAGTGGTGGCGTACTTTTGAGTTGGACAGTCCAGCTGAGGCAGCTTCCCTTACATGGACCCAGTTTTCAGATATGTTTTCAAGAAAGTATGTCTCTCAGAGCCTCAGGGACGCATGGCACGTGGAGTTTGAGTATTTATGCTAGGGTACTATTACTTTTTTAGAGTATGTTGTCTGTTTCAGTTACTTGGATAGACATGTACCGACCTTGATTTCTACAGTTCGTGAGAGAGTTTGCCGATTTATTAAGGGGCTCATTCCTAACATAAGGTCTAGCATGGCTCAGGAGTTGGAGATGGATATCGATTATCGGCAGGTCGTAAGCATTTCTAGGATAGTAGAGGGCATGCTTGCTCGGGATAGGGAGAAGAGAGAGAGGCCATGAGGTCTCGAGAGTCAGGCCATTATTCTGGTGCACGTTCCCCAGTTGCAGTTTGTTATAGTAGAGGTTATGTGAGTCGCCTCGTTCATTCAGCTATTCCAGCAGCCAGTGGTATTCCAGTTCCTCCTAGACCTCAGGAGCCTTATTATTCACCTCCAGTATCTAGTGTGTCTCCTACATGGGATGCTTTCAGTGGTCTGTCCTGCAGATCTGGCCCAAGACAGTCACAGCCTTTGTGTCCTCCCAGAGCTTGTTTTGAGTGTGGCGACACATGCCATATGGTGATAGTTTTCCCTAAACTTAGGAGGGGTGTACCTCCATAAACTTCTCAACCACATCATGCTCCATAGAGTTCCCAGGCTATGATTACAGCACCAGTTGCTACCCCACCTGCTCAACCAGTTAGAGGTGGAGGTTGGGGAGGTAGAGATCGCCCCAGAAGGGGAGGCCAAGCCAGATAATATGCCCTTCCTACCCATACTGAGGTTGTTGCCTCTGATTCTGTCATCACGTGTATTGTTCTGGTCTGTCATAGAGATACATTGGTTCTATTCGATCTCGGATCCACTTATTCTTATGTGTCCTCTTATTTTGCCCTGCATTTGGGCGTATCTTGGGATTCTTTGAGTTCTCATGTTTATGTTTCTACTCTTGTAAGAGATTCTCTTGTTGTGAACCGTGTTTATTGGTCGTGTTTGATTGCTCTTAGTGGATTTGAGACTAGAGCTAATTTATTATTGCTCAATATGGTAGATTTTGATGTTATCTTGGGCATGGATTGGTTTTTGCCTCATTATGCTATTCTTGATTTTCACACCAAGACCGTGACATTGGCTATGCCAGGTGTACCACGATTAGAGTGGAGGGTTACTTTATATTACACTCCCGGTAGAAATATTTTATTTCTTAAAGCTCGGCGAATGGTTGCGAAGGGTGTGATGCGTATCTAGATTATGTGAGAGATGTCAATATTGATACCCATACAGTTGATTCAGTCCCAGTAGTGAGGGATTTCTCTGATGTGTTTCCAGTTGATCTTCTGGGCATGTCGCCCGATAGAGATATTGCTTTTCGCATTGATTTATTGTCGAGCACTTAGCCCATTTCTATTCCCCATTATCGTATGACTCCTCATGCGTTAAAGGAGTTGAAGGAAAATTTATAGGAATTGCTTGATAAGGGCTTTGTTCGGCCCAATGTGTCACCTTCGGGTGCTCCTGTCTTGTTTGTGATGAAAAAGGGTGATTCTATACGTATGTGCATTGATTATAGCTATTTGAACAAAGTTACAATGAAGAACCGGTATACTTTGCCTCAGATTGATGACCTGTTTGATCAGTTACAAGGTGCTTGAGTGTTTTCTAAGATTGACTTGCGTTTATGTTGTCATCAGCTAAAGATTCGGGAGCCAGATATCTTGAAGACTGCTTTCAAGACTCGGTATGATCATTATGAGTTCCTTGTTATGTCATTTGGGTTGGCCAATGCACTAGCATCATTTATGCATTTGATACACGGTGTATTCCGTCCATATCTTGACTCGTTCGTTGTTGTCTTTACTGATGACATTTTGGTGTACTTCCGGAGTCGGGAAGATCATGAGCAGCACCTAAGGACAATGCTTCAGATCTTGAGAGAAAAGAAATTATATGCAAAGTTCTCAAAGTGTGAGTTCTGGTTGGATTATGTGGCATTCTTGGGTCATGTACTATCGAGTGAATGGATCAAGGTGGATTCGAAGAAAGTGGAAGCAGTGCAGAGTTGGCCCAGACCATCCTCATCTATAGAGATATGTAGTTTTCTTGGCTTGGCAGGTTATTACCGTCGATTTGTTGAGGGATTTTCATTTATTACAGCACATATGAACAGGCTGACCCAGAAGGGTGCTCTGTTCAGGTGGACGAAAGAGTGGGAGGAGAGCTTTCAGAAGCTCAAGACAGATTTGACTACAGCCCAGTATTGATATTGCCTATAGGTTCGGGGTCTTATACTGTCTATTGTGATGGCTCGAGGATTGGCCTTGGAGCGGTGTTGATATAGGACGGTAGGGTGATTTTCTACGCATCCAGACAGGTGAAGGTGCATGAGAAGAATTATCATGTCCATGATCTCGAGTTAGCTGTTATTGTTCACGCCTTGAAGATTTGGCGTCATTATTTATACGGTGTTCCTTGTGAGATCTACAATGATCACCAGAGTTTGTCGTATTTGTTCAAGTAGAAGTACCCTAATTTGCGTCATAGGAGGGGGTTAGAGCTGCTTAATGGTTATGATATCACTATATTGTACCACAGGGGGAAGGCCAACATGGTGGCCGATGCTTTGAGTCATCGGGCAGAGAGTTTGGGGAGTTTGGCTTATCTACCAGCAGCATAGAGGCCCGTGGTGATGGATGTCCAAGCCTTAGCCTGCCAGTTTGTGAGATTGGATATTTCGGAGCCCAGTCGGGTCCTAGATTTTCTGGTTTCTCGGTCTTCCTTATTTGATAGTATCAGAGAGCGTCAGTATAATGACCATCATTTGCTTGTCCTCAAGGACAAGGTTCTGCATTATGATGCCAGAGATGTGACCATTGGTGATGACGGAGTATTGAGGATGCAGGGTCGGATATGTGTACCAAATATTGATGGTCTTTGGGAGTTGATTTTGGAGGAGGCACACAGTTTGCGATACTTCATCCATCCGGGTGCCACAAAGATGTATCAGGACTTGAGGCAGCACTATTGGTGGAGGAGGATGAAGAAAGATATAGCTGGGTTTGTAGCTCGATGCCTCAATTGTCGGCAAGTGAAATATGAGCATCAGAGACCGGGTGGCTTGCTCCAGCATATTGATATTCCGGAGTAGAAGTATGAGTGGATCATTATGAATTTCGTAGTTGGACTCCCACCATCTTTGAGGAAGTTTGATGCTATTCGGGTGATTTTGGATCGACTGACCAAGTCCTCACACTTCATTCCTGTGTGTACTACCTATTCTTCAGAGCGTTTGGCTGAGATTTATATCCGAGAGATTGCTCGCCTGCATGGTATTCTAGTTTTCATCATTTCAGATAGAGGTACTCAGTTTATATCACGGTTCTAGAGAGACGTTCAGCATGAGTTGGGTACTCGGGTGGAGTTGAGCACAATATTTCACCCCAGACGGATGGACAGTCCGAGCACACTATTTAGATTCTTGAAGATATGCTCCGTACGTGTGTGGTGGAGTTTAGAGATTCTTGGGATCACTTGCTGCTACTTGGCGGAGTTTGCCTCCAGCAACAGTTATCAGACCAATATTCTGATGGCACCGTATGAGGCTTTGTATGGTAGGCGGTGTAGATCCCCGGTGGATTGGTTTGAGCCAAGCGAGGCTAGATTATTGGGCACAGACTTGGTTCAAGACACCTTGGAGAATGTTAAGGTAATTCAGGATAGACTTCGCACAACCCAGTCTAGACAAAAGAGTTATGCGGATCGTAAGATTCGTGATGTCTCCTTTATGGTATGTTTGGTTGAGGTCCCTGGGGCCTCAGGTGAGTTTCGAATGCTTAGCAAACTTGGTTTGGAGTTAGGCAGTTTTTTGAAGTGCTAACCTGTTATTTTCAAACCTACGGATGTTGGACCGTAATTGTGGTGTTGTAGAAGTGACTAGGTGGACCGCATAAGTGAAAAGGAGCTTGGCATCAGGAACCGCAGATGCGGCTGGGGGGACCGCAGATGTGGAACCGCACATGCGTCCCTTTGACCTCAGATACGACCCCAGTCCGGATAAGTGATTTCCGCACTTGCGATGATTTTTTGCAGGTGCAGGACCGCAGATACAGTGGA
Organism: Nicotiana glauca; assembly: GCA_026770625.1. NCBI lineage: Eukaryota > Viridiplantae > Streptophyta > Magnoliopsida > Solanales > Solanaceae > Nicotiana > Nicotiana glauca. Next base: position 96,871 of record MU782623.1, on the reverse strand, counting down.
TTCCTCGCTGAAGAGGGATCTCTGGCAGAAAAAGGGCCAAGTCGAGGGTTTTATCTCATTTTTAATTTTGGGACTTTTGGAGCTCAGTGTGAGGTGCTTTTGTGAGGTTTTTGAAGAGGAAATCAATGGGTAACGATTCCTAATCCTACTTTGTTTATATTTCATCAATTTATAGTAATTTTCTCAATCTAATCAAGGAATTTGAGTGGAAAATGAGAATTTGGGGGAAAAGTTCCCCACTCGAGTTTTTGAGTTTTGATCGGGTTTTAGGTGTCGGAATAGAATAATTTTTGGACATGATATCGTGAGTGAATGTGTGTTCTAAATTGGTAAATTTTACCCGATTTCGAGATGGGGACTCGGGGATGATTTTGGGCGTTTTACTATTTTCTCACCTTAACTTTAAATTCATTAGTTAAATTAGTTGCTTGTAGCTATATTTAAGTTATGTAATTAATTTGATTAGATTGTGGTCACTCGTAGTTGGATACTCGTGGCAAGAGCGTGATATTTGATTAATTTTGAGCTTGGTTCGAAGTAAGTGGCTTGCCTAACCTTGTGTGGGGGTACTCCCCTTAGGATTTTGGTATTTTTGTTATATAAATGTTGTGTACTTGAGGTGACAAGTGCATGCACGTGTTAATTATTGAAAACCCCCGTTTCATTAAGTAAATACTTATGTTTCTTTGAAATTGAGCAACACTAGTATATGTAGCCTCCTATTTAGCATAAGAAAGCATGCTTACGTGCCTTAATTGCCTTATCTGCTTTAACTGTCTATATGGACTATGTGTAGCATGTTTAGAGTATGAATTACTTATCTCTTTGATACGAACTTGAATAGAACTGTATATTTCTTGTTGAGACTATTGTGTGTATTGATTGGGTTGTGTATTTACTTTGGGACTACGGAATGGTATTCCAGAAGATCTGCCTATACATTTATATTTGGGACTACGGAGGTATACCGGGAGATACCAATGTACTCGATATTTACTTTGGGACTATGGAATGGTATTCCAGGAGATACCAATGTACTCGATATTTACTTTGGGACTACGGAATGGTATTCCGGGAGATCCCCCTGCATATTTATAATTTGGACTACGGGACGATATCCCGGGAGATCCTATGTACATTTATGTTTGGAACTACGAGACGGTATCCCGAGAGATATCCCTTCGTGTTTACTTTGGGACTACGAAACGGTATTCCGAGAGATTCTCCTGCATATTTATGATTTGGACTACGGTACGGTAATCCAAGAGATCCTTTGTACCTTTATGTTTGGGACTATGGGACAGTATCCCGGGAGATCCCCTGTTGCTATTTTGTGTTCTGAGTTATTTCTTCATGTGATTTTATTTCTCATTGACTGTTAGCATTTTTAAAACTACTACAATATTTCATGTTGTTTTATATTTTTATATGTATAAACCAGTAGGGCCCTAACCTGATCTCGTCACTACTCAACCGAAGTTAGGCCTGACACTTATTGGGTATCGCAGTAGTGTACACATACCCTTTCCTGCACATATTTTTCTTGTGCAAATCCAGGTTCTACTTTTCAGCCATACTTCCAGTGAGGCGAGGCGATCCAGAGACTTTGAGGTATATTTGTCGCGTTCGCATACCCAGAAGTACTTCTCTATTCCTCCTTTAGTTACAAACTTCCTGTATTTTCTTCGTTGTTAGACTATTTGGAGATTAGAAACATTATGTACTTCTGTAGCTTGTGATTCATAAGATTTCGGATTTTGGGAGTGCTATGTTCAATTCGAGAATGTTATTGTATATGCCGAGCGGCATTTTAAACTCCGGTATTATATTCACATGTTAATTGCTAGTTTCGTATCTTTATTTTATTTTCGCAAATTTGTTAAGCTTACCTAGTCGTAGAGACTAGGTGACGTCACGACAGTTCACGGGGGGAGAACTTGGATCGTGACATCAAGATGTAGAAAAAATATTTTCTTTTATTTTAATAAATTGAGTACTTTATTTTCATGATGCAAAAAAATATTTTCTTTCATTTCAACAAATTGAGTATTTCTTTTCATGATGTAGAAAAAATATTTTCTTTCATTTTAACAAATTGAGTATTTTCTTTTCATGATGTAGAAAAAGTAATTTCTTTTTATGTTGTAGAAAGGATATATTTTTTCAAATAAAGTATTTTCTTTTTGGTTAGCAAGGTCAAATTTCAACGTTATTCTTGTGTGAAAAGTAAAGCAACACATTAATTTATTTGAGTTTGTGTAAATTTTGACAAAAATAATTAAATTGTTGAAGAAACTATAGTTTGGGGGGGAGG
>MU782623.1:60007-93433 GCA_026770625.1 Nicotiana glauca | reverse complement strand
GGGGGGAGGGGTACAAGAAATCTGAGAATTTTGGGGAAGGTGGGTTGATGAGAGGAGCATAAAAATTTATTTTACTAAAAATATTTGATACTATCTAACCAAATACTAAAAATTATATTCCGCTAAGAGTTTCACTCATCAACTAAATAAGGAAAAATAAGTAACAAAACTACTTATTTTTTAAGAAAATATTTTATGAGAAAATATCTTTTCGTGAGAAACATTTTTATTCGTACCAAAGACACTCTTAGAAATGAAAGAATTTGTTTGTGATTGTTTTGCCATTTAAGGATTTACGCCATCTCCAACCCTCCCCCATTTCTCCGTAATGGGGGTAACTTTTGCAATAATGAAGACCCTCCCCTGTTTTTGCCTTCAAATTATGGTATAAAATAACTTACATTAAATCATATGTGATGAATATGTAAAAATAATTAATTTTATTTAATAGAAATAAGAAAATAAAATTTAAATAAAGATAATAATATAATATTAAAGAGAGAAGAATATAAAATGGAAAATTCTTTTTTGGAGTAAAAAATTGAGTAATGGTTGAAGTAACTTTCCTGCATTTTAGAGACTAGTTTTATGGTACGCGCTTTGCGCGTGTACGCATGTCAGTGAATATACAATTTTTTAATTTTTAAGAATTCATATAAATATTATTAAATAATATATTATAATGAAATTATATAAGTTTTTAAAAATTATGAATACTTATCATATTTAGCTAGCTCGATAAATTTTATATATATATATATATATATATATATATATATATATATATATATATATATATATATATATATATATATATATATTTGTTTCTGTTGTAGAGTCGTTTTAAAATGTTATACTTAAAAAGTCAATGAAGAGTAAATATTATTTGAGTACAAAATAAAAAGAGTTCAAATATAATATCGAATAATAATCATGTTATGACAGAAAATTATGGTCATGTTACATTATTTAAATAAGAAGGTAAAATCGCGATTGTATTTTTAAATCCTAAATATCTAAACTTCTAACACATTTTAAAATAAAGAAGGATTCATCTGCTAAAAGTTAATGAATGTTTCAATTTTGAGTCTTTGTATTTAACTATTACAAACCACTTTTGTTTTCATTCGCAAAGCGAGAATTAGGTAAAATAGGGACGGGTTCGAGGCAAGACACTCGTGAAATGCTCTTGGACTTATGTGTGGGCTCCTATTTTGCAAAGCTTACATCTCAAGCGCTCGACATATGCTTCATATGTGTCTGACGCTTTACACACGGGCTCGTCCCACAATTCGTGTGCTGCTTTGTGTAATTAGCTTTGTGGATCATAAAATTTTTATTAACAATCTTTTGACTTGTCAAAAGCTCTCCTAATTAATTGCATTTCAGAAATAAAAAATACTTATTTAATGGAAGTGAATTTTGATAGAACCTCTCATTCAAAAATATTTCATGTTATAATTTTTGTTAGGCCGATATTATTGAATTCTTTATAATTTTTTCTTCAAATCTTGATTTGTACTCTATTTCGTTTGAAATTAAATTTATCATATTTTTAGGTGATAAAACATATTACTTAATGTTTGGTGAATAACAACTTATAAGTATTTATATCCATTAATTTTCTTTTAGAAATGAGAGTATTGAATTATGTTTTAATTTATTAATAGCTTATTGGAATCATATAACGATAAATTGTATTATGTAGTTGTGAACTATACCTCTCATTCAAAAATATTTCATGTTATAATTTTTGTGAGGCCGATATTATTGAATTCTTTATAATTTTTTCTTCAAATCTTGATTTTTACTTTATTTCGTTTGAAATTAAATTTATCATATTTTTAGGTGATGAAACATATTACTTAATGTTTGGTGAATAACAACTTATAAGTATTTATATCCATTAATTTTCTTTTAGTAATGATTAGAGTATTGAATTATGTTTTAATTTATTAATAGCTTATTAGAAGCATATAACGATAAATTGTATTATGTAGTTGTGAACTATTTCTTGAAAATTATATTTGTAAATAGTTTATTAACCTGAAAAGGGAATTTTTTTTTGTAATTAAATAGTTTCATTAATCACGTTTTTTATGTAAAAAAAAAAAGGGACTCTAAATCTAAAAAAAGTGCAATGTGTTTCGAAACTTTCCAAATGGGAATTTGCAATGTTTCAGTCTTTTATTTTTTAATTTTTCTATTTTCTTCTTTTAAATTTACGTTTTTTTTAGCGGCTTAGAAGTCTTATTAATGTGAATGTGCAATGTTTTTCCTTAAGCTTTTAAACCTAAAACCCGTATTATGATGTGTTATTATTATTATTTTTTTAAACAAATATGGTATATCACATAGTTCAAATAAGGAAAATTTTAATATAGAAAATTTTATTGATTTAGAAGTCCTAAATATTAAAAAATAACTAAAAGTCCTAAATATTAAAAAAAAATTATATAACTATTGCTCTAAATATTAGAGAAATAATTAAATGTCTATTTTGCCAATGCGAAATCAATTTTTAAAGGATAAAAAAGACGAACAACATTTCACTAAGGGCCTTCGTGTTTTAAATATAGTATAAATTACTGCATTTTGGAGGAGAAAATAGAGGTAAAGGTTAGAGATAACCCTAACGAAAATGGCATTGACTGGAATTTATATGTTACATTTCTATGTCACGCTTTTAAATTTAAACTTTCAATTATCCTTAATTTTTATTTTTTTAAGCGATAAACATATCATTGTATGTGTAAGACCCTAAGACGTATTGAAGGAAAAAAATTGGCCGAATTAGATTGATTAGGGATATGGTGTCCTTAGTTTCTGGAATAGATATTTCAATGCCTCTCACATGTAAGTTAAACTAATTATGTTAATTGAATTAATGAATTCATTCAAATTTCTCTTCTTTCCTTTTTCCTTCTTTTACCTAAATATACTTGTCTCAACCTAATTAGGCATAGTCAAACAAATCTCTGACCGCGTAATATACTAGGATACAAATCATTCAGATTTGAGGGATTTATACTTTCCAATTGCATGTGAAATTGGTGTTCTTTTCCTTTTTTTTAATCATATGGAACATCCGACGGTCGAAAGTATCACACGTGGAAAGATCTCATCCGTTGGCAAAAAATTCCAGATTTACCGCGCTGAGGTCATTTTATGCCCCAGGTTCGAAATTTGTCCTTTGTCCGAAACCCAAGGCTCGGAAACTCGAATCTACACCAGTTTCCAAACCAAAATCCTATCTGTCAAGTCGACAAACATAAGGCTCGTAATCTCCGAACCTAAATTTCAAAATCTGAACCTCCACATTACCTTCCTCTCTCTCTCTTTCTCTGCTTAGACATGTAGCTAAATCTCAGCTTCCCTTATTCACTGCTGCATTAAACTCTTCCCCACGCACCCCCTCATAATCACCCCACGCGTTGGCGAATCTATCGACCTTCCGTTTCTTCCTCCACCGTCCGATCATCTGATCCCAGATCAATCGCCCGCCGGTAAATTGAAGTGTTTTTACGTATATATATATGTATTCAAATATATTTTTATTTGTTTTTGTGTTAAAAACATCATTTTTTTTTGGTCTTTTAAATCTCTGTAACTAGATTTGCACGAGTTTGGTGTGATTTTTCATTAGAGTTTATCCTTTCTTCTTTTTTGCTACTACTTGTTTTCATCTCTGTAAACTCAGGTGTTCATGCATGTGTGTGTGTGTGTGTGTGTGTGTGTGTGTGTGTTTATGGGTAAAGAAGGATTCTTTTTTAGCTGTGTAAGAAACGTGTCTCTTGATTGTTCTGTAGAAGTGTAAGAGTCGTGTGGATTTAAGCAAATTGAACCCTCCATTTGACTGTCCACTTGCTCCTCTCTTTCTCTCTCTCTCAAAACAATGATCTGTCCTTTTCTCTCTCTCTCTCTATCTCCATTTTGAGGTTGATTCATGAAATATTATAAACCAAAAAAAATGGTTTTTTTTTGAAGTTTTAAAACGTCATAATCTTACATGTATAATTATAAGTATTCTGTTTCCATTATTGTTATTGGAATATCAATAAATTGAAAATTCGGGTCAGAGACTTAAATGCATACCCTACATGTTCACATGCAAAGGGTGATAGGTTGTTAGCTTTAATTGCTAAGTTCATAGAAAGAAGCAACTCAATTTATCTTTTTGTCCTTTTTTTTTTGGGGGTGGGTTTTATACGCTTCAGAGGCGAAGTATCGGATGTCGTAGTTGAAAGCAAAGTTCACTCTGGATTTGTAATTGATTCTCAGTAGTGTTACGGTGATGTCAGTGGAAGAAAGGCCGTCATCTTCATCTTCAACGTCGTCAACGACGTCGTCTTGTATGGTGGTGGATCCGTTGTTGAAGGATCTGAGTGAGAAGAAACAAAATTTCCGGCGAAATGTGGTGTCGCTTGCGGCGGAGCTCAAGGAGGTTCGCAACCGGCTCGCTTCCCAAGAACAGTCTTTTGTTCGTGAAACCCTAACAAGACAGGTCAAATTGATTTAGTATGATTTATCGTTGTGTGAAATGATTTTTTTACTATTTTTTTTCCCTTTATATGTAAAGTAGAGTTTAAGTGTGGGTCAGGCAATTCTTGGACTTTGTCTTATTATGATGTGTTTTTTGTTTTCTCAGGTAGCAGAGAGTAAAGCTAAAAAAATGGAAGAAGAGATAAGCAAATTGCAAAAGAATTTGGAGCAGAAAGACGGGCAGCTTCAAGTTTCTTCTTTAAACACTGAGAAGGTAAAATAATCATGAGTGTCACTCTACTTGAAAAATTATGCATCTTTTATAGCAATTATTTCTTGCATATATTTGGTTTGATGGTTTTGAATTTTAGATAAATATAATGGTTTTGGATCTGGGTGGAGTTGGGTTCCAAGATCTTGCGTGGGAGGCACCTGGGTTATTTAGCTGGAAAAACAGATACTTGAAAGGAATATGATGATGGATATCTTTTGAAGCTACTTTTTGGTTGTTTTTGTTTGTCCTTTTTGGAAATTGAGGAATAGTGTTGAGTAATTAATCTAACATTATTGTCTCTAGTAGTTCTTTATGAATGAAGTGGTCCAAGGACTTTGTCTGGGTCTTCGATGGTTCAAAAAATTTGTTTCTTGTAGCTGAGTTAGTGAGATAAAGAGGAATCTTGGATGGCTTACCATTTAACAAATCAAAACCACTTTTTGGCTACACATGTTAGTGGCTTTTAGATGGCCAGCACTGGGTTGTAAACATCACTTTCTTTCCCTTTGTTCGGCGTTTAAAATTATATGTACATCTTTTGTTCGTTGAGTCCACTTGGGCTCCCAATCTGTAGTCATCATTACTGCATATAATTTTAAGGATTAACGTGATGCCATATGATTGAGATTTTATGCACGCCTTTTGTGTTACCAGCATCTTGGAAATGATATTTAATTATAGCAAGTGTTGAAACTTTCTATTATGAGAGTCGAGTTCTCTTGGTATTATGTATCTTGATTCCTTTAGATGTTGAAGCATATATCATTGCTTGAACTCTGAATAAACTGGTAATTGAGAATCTTGAATCCTCAGATGTTAGAAAAGCAACTAATCGAATTTAACATAGTTAATGGACTGGCTGAATCAAATAAAGAGTGCTCAAATGAGAATCTTAAATAGCACTTTTAGTATATTGAGTTCATTTCTTTTTCTCCCCCACAGTTTTTTACCTTATGTATAGGGGTAACTTATGTGCACAACTCTATGTAGCATTCTCAATTATGTGTGATAAAGTTAAATGTATGTATGACTACGACAACCTGATAGATATTTGTGGTTGGTTAATGATTTGAATTGAAAAAAGATGTGTAATAAAGGTAAACAAATGATGATACATGCCCATTAAGAGTATTAAACTGAAATTAAAGGAAATTAGCATGACTAACAGTACATAATGATATTTCTTTTAAACTCCTAAAGTTTTTGACTTTTCAAGTGACCTACTTCAAATGTAAAGAGTTATACAGAATCCCTAATTTATAAAATTCCTAATAAACCCTTCACTTGCTATTTTGATACTTTTAAGATTGAATGAAAAATCAAATTCTGTGGATTGCTTAAGGAGAATCTTCTGTAAAGAATATGTGCTCGTCCGGTCAATTTAAGATACTAGCTAATTTGTTCACTTGCTTTTGACTTTTCCCTTTATTGTTACAATAAGAGTGGGTTATTTCTGAATGTAGAGAGATGCAGTTCTTTTGTCCTCAATGTAAATAAAAAAAATTACTGCACAGATGGAATAATATGCATAAATTATCAATTGAAGCAGTTGAATGGAATCATTAAATGGTCTGTTTGCTTTTTGGCCTGGTTGGGTTTAGCTTCTTTCACTTGTTTCATAATTTCTATTTTCTTTATTTTGGGGTAGTTGAAGTTGTAGTTATTGGAGGCTAGCTTGTTTTTTTTACTTCATTTCAATTTTCTAGAGCACAACTTCTCTTTGCTTCTGCTTAGCGTGAGTTCAAGCTGATACTGTTTACCCAGTTCTCACGATCTAGCTTCGTCCAATATTTGCTGCCCAATTCTATTTTTAGTTTATTATTTTATATTTTGTTACAATTTGAGGGAGACCCTGTCGGGAATTTGCACAAGACACTGGTAGATAGAACCTTTTAAACTTCAAAACTCAAATATGCGCTGGTTATCATGAGCCAGTTATTTTGGCATTTAAACATGACTACGTTGTGCTCCTTCAGTTAGGTTTATGTATTATAGACACTTGTAACAGTAATAAATCCACTTAAGAATAACATAATGCAGTAAACCCTCAGAGGTTGGCCTGGTGACAATTGACTTGAGCCTTGTGGTTTGCTCCCTTTCAAGGTCTCAAGTTCGAAACCCACTGGGTGCAAACAATTTCTGAGGGCCATCGGACTGGGTAAAACCTGAATTAACCGTGGTGCACTTGCGAAAAACTCCTTGTCGAGGGCCTGTGCACTCCCGAGATTAGTCGAGTCTCTTAGAGACTCGGACATCCGGTGCAAATAAAAAAAAAAAGAATAACATAATGCAGTACTCTTTTTTCCTTGGATATTTGTAAGCAGTTAATTAATATAAGTTCTGAATGCGATTCAGTATCTCAAGCAGTTGGATGATCTAAGATCACAGCTTTCTGCTACTCAAGCAACTGCAGATGCAAGTGCTGTATCAGCTCAATCTGCACAGCTTCAGTGTTTGGCACTTTTGAAAGAGTTGGACGAGAAAAACAGTTCACTGAAGGAACATGAAGCTCGTGTGAATAAACTTGGTGAGCAATTAGATCTTTTGCAGAAGGATCTGCAAGCAAGGGAATCATCCCAAATGCAATTGAAAGATGAAGTCCTGAGAATTGAGCATGATATCATGCAAGCATTAGCAAAATCTGGAGCAAACAAAGATTGTGAATTGAGGAAGATTTTAGATGAGGTCTCACCAAAGAATATTGAGAAGATGAACAAGCTGTTGACGAGTAAAGATGAAGAAATTGCCAAACTCAGGGATGAAATCAGGATGATGTCTGCCCATTGGAAGCTAAAAACCAAGGAGTTAGAGTCTCAGGTTTGATACATGTTTTCCAGGCTCTCTAAATTCCATGCGACTTTATGAGTGATTCTTTCTCATGTATTCTACCTCTTTTCTGGACAGTTAGAAAAGCATCGTAGAGCTGATCAAGAGTTGAAAAAGAGGATTATGAAGTTGGAATTCTGTCTCCAAGAGGCGCGAACTCAAACTCGCAAGCTCCAAAGGGTAATTCTACTCTTTACTGCTACATTTTTTGAAATTATATCTGATATCGGAATTCTATTTGTTTTAGTTCAAGAATTCTGAGTTTAATTTGTTAAGTTTCCAACCAATTTATAAGAACTTAACACATTGAAATACTACTGAAAGCAATGTCATACATGTGATATAAATACAGATGGGAGAACGACGTGACAAAGCTATTAAGGAACTCAGAGACCAATTAGCAACTAAGCAAGTCGGAACTTCCAGCAGTGATAAACAGAACTTCTGGGAATCCTCAGGGTTCAAGATTGTTGTGTCGATGTCAATGTTGGTGTTAGTCCTCTTTTCGAAGCGGTGATAATAATGTCTTTAACGTTGTATAAAGGAGATATGTAGCTAGCTAGTAGTCAACTTGGGGAGAGATTAGGGAGATCTGTAGATTTGTACCTCACGCTCTCACAGCTGAACCCATCATTTTGATCCTCAATTATTAGATCAACGCAGTACTTTAGATTATACTATAATCATATTCTCAGAGTGCATAATTGCATGCCAAATTTCACGACACTAATTATTTTTGCTAGCCCCAATCAGCAGAGACCCGTCACATTATTTTCTTGTCTCCTATTAATGTCTGTACTTGGTATTTTTCTGGTGAGAAGTCCTAGTCTCATGTTAATTTCGAGAATTAGTCAAAAAATTGAATCAGCCTCCAATGACTTGTACTGTTGGAAGATGCTTTCTTGGTGACTTTTATTTTATTAAATTATGCTACTAGTACCTAATAGTAAAAGACAAAACATATTCTACTCCTTAATGAGTATAGTTTTTATATATTAAGAGTAAAGTTTGTTTTGTAGATCAAATCACTTTGAAAGATAGTTATAGGTAAATTATCCATAACAAGTGAAATTAGTTAATTCAAAGTTAAAATTTATTTCGGTTCAAAATAAGTGATTTTTTTGCATTTTTCTTGAGGTTCAAAATAAGTGATTTTTCTAAATTTCAAGAATAAATTAATTATTTTTTTCTTACACTGGTCTTGGAGTAAATAGTATAGGAATATGTGTTAGAAGTGTTTATGTGAGATAGTAAATGTTAATATGATTAATTACATTGCTAATTAATGCTAAAAGTTAAATTTCTTAATCTATGTGAAAACATCCAAAAAATTACTGATTTTAGACCGGAGGGAGTATAAGCGGATGTAGAAGACTTTGTACAGTATCAATATAATAAATTCAGATTTAAATCCTCTGGCGTAAGGGAGGTTTACACGGCGTTAATGTAGCACGTAATTTGCGTTAGTGCATGCGGTTATTGATTAATCAATATAAAGTGGCCATCAATACATCACACCGAAAGAGAAAATTGGCTATTAGTTTATTCTCCCTCTTAACTATTAGGGCATCGCCAGCTTGCTGTTCTTTTAGAAAAATCCTACTCTCTTTTGATGTTGATAGCTACATTATGCTTTACAGTTTTGTCCCTGTTAGGCTGTACCAATGTAGGTATAAGAATGAATGAAAGCTGCGAATAATGCCTGAGCTTTCGGGGCATAATTTCTACGCATTCCTTTTGGTTTATAATAACTGATCAATTTATTTTTTTTATTTTGGTTCAAAATAATTATCCAATTATCTAATAAAAAAAAATTCAATTTATTTTTACAAAATAATCCCTATGTGCATATCCTTAAAAAAATTTCTTACTCCTCACATTAAATGTTTAACTGAGTATAGTTTAGTCATAGTAGATACTTTTGTATAGAATTTAATATTTTTTTAATGGAAGTGCTAAAAGCAAATTGATAACTTATTGTGAACCAGAGAGAGTACCAAATAATGGACTTAGTCGCAGTAAAATAGTCGAGGTGCACGCAAACTGCAAAGACATCACCATTATTTAAACAAAAGAGCAAACATATAATTAACGTACGACTTGTTTGGATGGTTGTTCCCCATTGTATCGTATTATATTGTTATACTAAAACAATATTTGTTTTGATTATCTTATAAATTGATTGTATCATGTTGTTAAATCCATTTTTAGGAAACAATCAAAATCTCCATTTTATGAAACAACCGATTTGATATGGTGGAATCATTTTTTCTATTTTCTTTTCCACTTATGCACTTATTATTCCATAATTCTATTTTATCATTTTTTTAAATTTTAACTACAAATCTCCAACCTATTGAGGTACTTTATCTTCTTCCATCTTTTTTACCGTTGGTCTACCCCATTCTTTTTATCCAAGTCTCTATTTGATTCTTTCTCTCTTTCCATCATTTAATTTTTTTGTTGCTAATATTAGTTAACCTTTTTTTTCAGGTTTTTGCTCTAGTTTCCAAGCTACTAATTAATGATAAATTAGTAGAAAGAAGTTTTCTTAAATCATTTTTATGTATAATTTTTGATAAATTTTATTTAAGACGATTGACGGTATTTAGTGAACTTATCAGTTACAATACAGTACGATACAGTCAAACAAATAACAAAATATTATTTAACACCAACAAACGATACAATCTGTTCAAACGATGTATCCATAAAAACGATACAATATCATACAATACAATATAATATATTATAAAATAATGGGTAACAATAATCTAAACATAGTGTTAGTTTTACTGGGCTACATTTTCCATTTTATTTAATTTGAAACATATATAGAAGGTGTTTGGTTAAGTTTATAAGCTGATCAAACTAGCTTATAAGCACTTTAAGGCTTATCTACACGTTTGACAAAATTAGAAAAACTTATAAGCCAAGTGCATAAGCAAAAACTTATAAATCAAGTGCTTATAAGTCAAAAATAAGCCAAAAACCATAAGCTGGTTACCCCAACTTATGATATTTTAGCTTATAAGCCCTTTAAGTTTGACCAAGATTTTTACTATTTTATTCTTAAAATATTCTTTTTTAGAACAAAACTCCTACATCGATACTCACTTACTCAAGTATTCAACCTAAACACCCCCATCCACCTCTTCAAGTCTGCAATTCTTATTGGCTATTTAGAATAAGCAAATTCTCTATTCCTTTGCATACAAATTCTCTATTCCGTTGCATAGTTATATCATCTATGTGATTGTGTATTAGTCTTTGAACTGTATGTAATAAATGAGAACGTCAAATTTTTGGTGTATTGCTTTCTAAGTATTGTGATGATGAAGACAATATTTGTTTCTCTTCAAATAATTCATCTTGTAAGTTTATTTTTTACTGAGAAATTTTTGTCAATTTATTAATTATTATAACTTATGATTATATGCTTATCATAAAATAAATTATATCTATCATAAAAAGTATCTCATCTAAACACAGTTGTATTTAAAATAAAGTGACAAATGAAATATTTGGTATTTGAATCCATCTGGAATCTAAAATTTTGAAGAAAGTATGCAGCAACTTACTATTAATTTCAGCACTTGTACTCAAACACGTAACTGCTTATTTATTAAATCAATTTCAGTATTTAAAAAATGTTTTTCAGCACCTAATGCTTATCAGCTACTTCAAATCAGCTAATCCGGACGGGCTCATAGAACTGTCTCTGCAACGTATATTTACCTCGCAAATTCCCTCTATTCATATATAAAAAGTAGTAATAGTAATAGCAGTAAACTAATACAGTGATCATATGAGATCTAGGACTAGTAACCTACTTCCTAAACAATAATACAATATAACAGTGGAACATCTGACCTATTAAACTTATATATTGCTGGATGTTGATAATGGCTTCTAAAACCAATATATGAAGCTTACATCTAAGTAGGTGGTATGCAGGATAATTAACTATGCCAAAGCAGTGTATAGGCATGTCATGTCTAAAACTTTATAGTACTCCTAACTGCTTCAATTTACTCCTCAAGAACTGTACATTGCTAGAAACTGAAAATCCAGCTGCTTACTTGGTAACTGAACTTCTTCTTAGTTTCCTCAAATCTCCAAGACAAGCTTGCTAGTCACGACGGAGGTGACAAGAACGATGCAGCCAACTAATGGTTGCAAACCATTTGACATGGACAATGAGGTGGTTGCAGTGGGAGGGATACTGTCGCTAATGCCTGGCATCGTTCCAAATCCAGAGTCGCCTCCATTCGGTACTGTTGGTGCTACAGAGCTGCAAAATTACACAGGACAAAGTTAATGAAAAGCATATGGATTACTCCCTCTATTCCATGTTATATGAGACTTTCCATTTTAGCTTGTTCCAGAAAAAATGATACTTTTTTATATTTAAAACCATTTCATTTTTAAACTTTTCATTTTACCCTTAATGACATGCTCTTATACTCATATAAACATTATGGACGTTTACGACCACAAGTTCTAGAGGAACTTTTGGTATGTGCCAAGTCGTTCTACCTTTCTTAAATTTCATTCCTAGTCAAACACCACGATATAAAATACAACGAAGAGAGTTTTCTTTAGATCTATGGAGCAAATAGAGGTTCCCCTTACCCTGGTACTGCACCACCTGTTGACGAGGCTGTTGTTGGCGCTGGAGTTCCAGGCGTTGGTGTCGCAGACGATGATGTAGAAGACCCCGATGTAGGAAAAACACAAGAACCAGTGCCTATATTTCAGCATGTTAGTGATCAGAAAAAATAATAAGATGCTGGTTTATAACAAGAAGTCAGGATATATAATAAAGAATCCTTGTTTGCTTACTTGGGTTTGAGTTGGTTATCATAGCAGCACCCCCAAAATCACAGCTTGTTTGCCCTGGATTCTTTTGAAAATAGCTATTGAAAGCATATGATGCATGATTTTGTAGACTATTGGGATTATAACAACTTCCACCCTGCTGAATGGCTGAGCAATCTGCTCCTTTTCCACAAGCATAATCAAGCGCTGACTGAAGTGAAGTTTCCATCGCTCCATTCTTCGCGACACACCAGCTCTGCCCTGAAGTAGCAGGAGAGCTTGTGGTTGCAGGAGGCGTTACCGGGGTGGTGACAGGAACACCACCTACTGGGGTTGGATTCGCTGTTGCAGGATTACTTACAGGTGAATTTGTGCTAGGAGTGGTAACTGGATTAGTTATTGGTCCCGATGGATTGGGGTTCGTGTCAGTCGGAGGGGTAGTAGAAGGAACTGCTGGAGGTGTAGACCCAAGATTTGGAATTCCAGCGTTAGGATTTGTGGATGGGACAGTAACAACTGCTGGAGCTGAATTATCTGGAGGCATATTAACTGGAGTTGTGACAGGATTTACTACAGGTGTAGTAGGAAATCCGGTTGTTGTTGGATCGATCGAGTCATGTTTAAACGCTTTAACGGGTAACAATTCGAGCAGTACTTTCGCGAAAAAATGGAATTTTTGTTCCTTTTCCCTTTCAAGTTCTTTGTGCTCAAAGCTTTTAGCTGGGGATAATCCTGCAAAGAACATTTACAAGATCTTTAACTTGCTGCAGCTTGTTTGCCATATTTTAACTTGAATTCAACTTATGTTTTGTAGCTCTTATAACATCAAATCTCAACCAATGCAGCTCATAGTCTAACTGGCCATGGTAAATTTAACATGCTTTATTTTACTATAAACATATTTTTCCTGGTGAAAAATGGTGATAAATCAAAGAGTTTGACACTGACTTTCTCTAATAAGATAAAATGTCTTGTCATATTCAAGGTTGGTCAAATTCTTGTCTAGGCTTTGTTCCAGTATATATGTACCTGATTTTTACTCCCCCCCACCCCCCTCTTCTACCCCAATCCCACAATAAATTAGAAAAGAAGAATGATAAAAACAAAAAGATTGCATAGGCTCTAAATAAGTATGTGAGGCTGCTGTTTTTTTTTTCTTTTTAAAACTAATTTAAGAATGAGATAGAAACTTGTCTAACTGCAGAAATCCCATAAATCAGGAGGTGGTGAAAAAGACATCAATTGTTATAACATCAACCCAACAATAGTGTTGCTCACAGAAAAAGGAAAAAGAAAACTGACCAATAGTCTTAACATAGAACAAGGAATACAAAAAATGGTGAATATTCATTGCAGAATCTTAAAATAGACAGAAAACACAGTAGTCATAGAATAGAAGAATCATCAGCAAAAACAAGAAACTTGGAATATTCAAATCAAGAAAGTACACTAACCAGAAATGCAGGCAAGAAGAATAGACAAGAAGAATAAGAAGATGAATTTGGAAGCTCCTTTAGTCATTATAATGGTGGACATTTCCTTGAATCTATGTGACTTGTGCAAGAGATCCCAATGGAACTATAATAGGAATTATATATTGTTGCTCTTCAATAAAACATGACAAAAGTTGTACTATATATATTTAACAAAGGGGAGAAAGTGAAAAAAAGGTATGAGTAGATGATAAACAATGGTGGGGTAGAGAAGGAGAGAAAGTAAAAGAGAAACGAATATGTAACTTTCTAGATGTATAATATATATAGGAAAAAAAGGTGATTACTTTGTGATGAAGAAAATATTGAAAATTGTTTTTGCTTCTCTGTTGTGGAAAAGCATAAATTATTTTTGTTATTTCATTGATTCTTTTAGCAGAAATTTCTGAAAGATTGAGTTCATAGTACTAAAATGTTACACTTGGCATATTGCAGACAATACTACATGCATGTAGAAAGCAAAGAGTGGACACCTTATCTTTGAAAGAGGCAAAGGATCATGCTACCTGATTTAGTGATCCATAAAGTGAACATAAATCATGAGAAACTAGGATTTCAATTTTAATGGAGATTATATTCACTAGATTATTTCATTTTAAGCTTTTATAAGTAGAGTTATATGGTACATGCGTTGATAAAATATCAGATTGTTGAAGTGTGTAATCATTTAATCTAAAAGTTTAAGTTGTTAAAGAGAGCATACTTCTATTTACTTAATTATATCTTCAACATAATTGAATCTTGATAGGAATATGTTGAGGTTGAGTATTAGGGTTGTGGGTTAGAAGTTAGTTAAGTCTTGCCTTACTTCGTACTGTTGTTAGACTAGTCAGGTAGGGTTTTTGTCTAAGATAGCTAGTGGCAATGTCGTGTCTTATTATTTCGCTTTTCAATGCCGGACCTATTACTAGCTATCGCTTTTGCTTTGCATCTTTCTTCTGGATTTTATGTTGTTCCTATTTTTCCTATAATTTTTGTGGTGATACTGATATTGTCTTTTTTTTGTCTTGTTGTGCTCTTGAGCCGAGGGACTTTCGGAAACAAACTCTCTACCCATTCGGAAATCGGGATAGGAGTAAGGTCTGTGCACTACCCTCTCCAGACCTCACTAATGGAATTTCACTAGGTCGTTGTTGTTATGTCTTCAACACACCTCTTACGTGCGGGTTGATTCTATTTGATGAGCCAATACGTGAAATTATTTTTAGGTGACGGTGAGACTCGAACTCAAGACCTCTGTCTGCTCTGGTATCTTGTGAAGTTATAGACTATCTTGTATAAAAGTTTAAAATATTAAAAAAAGTATATTTCTATTTGTTTAATTATGTCTTCAATGATAGAATAGTCAAAATAGGCATAAATTGATCTGAATACTACTACTATTATTTATTATGTATAGAAGGGAACATAGATAGTGGTCGGTGGAGCCATGTTTTAGCGTATACAGAAAAGGATGGGAGTGGCAACATGAGACCAGGAGATACCATAATATTCTATTTTGAAGTAAATCACACTACTTCTACCCCTGATTCACTGCACCTTTTGTTTTGTTCACGATAATTAAGGTAGAAATAGAGATCTAAATAGCTTATACAGTAATAAATTAATGCTATTTTTTGAATAAACTAGTAGTTGGGAAAGGTGACAAAGTGTTGGGACACACTCACATACATACAGAAAAATCGAAGAAGGTGACAAAGGAAATGGAATTTAAGGAGTAGATCAAATGAAAAAGAACTTTTTAGACAAATAGCTGCCTGGATTCAGTGTTTATTTTTTATACCCCACTATATGCTGATTATACAAGATTACACACATTTACTTGATAAATTATAATGATATTATACATTTGCCGGATAAATTTGACCTGAGATAGATTTTTAACGTAGTTAAAAAATAA
The DNA here is from genome assembly GCA_026770625.1 of Nicotiana glauca. Lineage (NCBI taxonomy): Eukaryota > Viridiplantae > Streptophyta > Magnoliopsida > Solanales > Solanaceae > Nicotiana > Nicotiana glauca. The sequence goes on along the minus strand of MU782623.1, from coordinate 77,637 downwards.
AAGTGGGTGACAAAATACATGTAACATATTAAGAGGTGTAAAGAAAAAGCTTCTCTATGTAAAAAAAAGAAGAAGATTATGTAACATATTTTTGGACAATTATTTGGCATTGACTGAGTGATAAAATCAACAACCAAGGTAGATAAATTATCAATTTTGTCATTTTGGAACTCAATTGCTATATCTGCAGCCTATTGTCATAGTTTGATTGATCGGGCGAGACATCTTACAATGTCATGATGCGCCCATTCCTACGGCCATTCCTTTAATATTTCTGGCTCTCGTTTAATATATATATATATATATATGGGTCATACAAATTACATAGTATGTGATTATTCGACACTGAATGAAACGTCCGTATCTTTGAATTTGAGGTTGCAGAATGAATTCAAGTTTTCTAGCTATTTTCTTCTCTATTTCTATTTAATAGGATCCTTGAGAGAAAAGATTTTGTTTACCTTTATTTTGGTCCTTGGATAAAAACAAGAACCAATTAGGTAAGATTAATTCCACTCAAACTCAACAAAAAGGAGGTATGTACTAATAGTATCATGAGATGCCCTTGTCCAGATTCATGTTGATGACCTCAAATTCCACCATTCTGCTTAGCAAAAGGAAAAAGTGATTATGGTGGGTATTGAAATGTCAAAAAAATGCGTTTAAATGGTCAAAGATAAATCAGATATAGGTTTGGTGCATCACAGAAATTGGAGCTGCTGACACTTTCTGTTACTCCCTTTCTTAGCAAAAGGAAAGGACAATGATTTGGAATTTCAATTTCTCGTCTTAGAGTTCATATTTTTGTCGAACAATCAGCCACAAAGAGGCATGGACCAACATTAATAGCAGCATTATGTTGTATTTTTACCATATTTGGTATAGGAAGCTTATTGCCCCGATTAATTCAAATTTACACTGAATAGATTCACTAAGCTGCGTAAAACACTTCATACCAAAAAAATTTATATTCTCATGCTCGAACCTGAAACCTTCGGTAATAATTGAAGAAATTTCAACCATCCTGCTATACCCTTTGGTCGTCATCATCGTCTTATATAAAGACTTATCGGCATATCAAAGTATTCAGAGAAATCACGATTCAAGTCATACTATTCTAAGTTTGAATTAGATTACTTCCTGATAGTTGTAAATTCAGTTGGATCCTTGTCTTTTCTACTACTAATTCAATAGGAAAAAAGTGAGAAATTTAGCTAATATCAATAACATCATGGGCTTAAGAGAATCAAACAAATATAAGGTCACGAGTATTCTCATTTTTTAATATTATTTAAACAATAGTTAATAAAACCCTATTATTTGGTACTACTTATCATTTATTTCTCTCTTTCTTTTCGCGGGAGTTGGTACCTCACGTTCTACTGTTTCCCTTTTGGTGTTAGCTAAATTGATGTTACTTTGGTTCACAATAGTTCAATCATTCAACTAGTGTACTTGTAGTCATTTGTTTCCTTCTAGTATGATTAATTGTTCGTTGTGCACTAGTGAGTCTTCTTGAGATCTATCGTAGGTGTAGTGGTTGCAATCTGGGATAATAGATTAAGGGCATGTCCTCGGGTGGGGCAGAGTGTGGGACCGGGGTTAGGGTGTGGGACGGGAGGTAGGGGAGGTAGAGGGGGCAAGGGAGCCTATAGGTTGAGAATCGGGTCATGGAACATAGGTTCGCTAACGAGTAAGTCTATAGAGTTGGCGAAGATACTTCAGAAGAGGAAGATTAATATAGCGTGTGTCCAGGAGACTAGGTGGGTTGGATCGAGGGCGAAAAACGTGGATGGGTATAAGTTATGGTACTCTGGAGTCCTGAGGGGTAAGAATGGAGTGGGTATCCTGGTAGATAACCATCTTAGAGAATCGGTGGTAGAGGTCAGGCGGGTGAATGATAGGCTAATGACTATTAAATTGGTGGTGAGTGAGTGTACTTTAAATGTCATTAGCGCGTACGCGCCACAAGTAGGCTTGGATGAGGAGCTTAAAAGGCGTTTTTGGGAGGGGTTGGATGACATTGTTCGTAGTATTCCACCTTCGGAGAGGTTATTTATAGGAGGAGATTTCAATGGTCATATTGGGTCATCTGCAGTTGGTTATACTGAGGTGCATGGCGGCTTTGGTTTCATGGAACGGAACGAAGGGGGCACTTCGCTGTTGGACTTTGCCAAGGCATTCGATCTAGTGATTGCGAACTCAAGTATTCCGAAGCGGGATGAACATTTGGTTACTTACAAAAGTTCGGCGGCGAAGACTCAGATTGACTATCTCTTCCTCAGGAGATGCGACGGAAGATTGTGCGAGGATTGCAAAGTTATCCCAGGTGAGACCCTAGCAACGCAACATAGGCTTTTAGTGATGGACATTGGTATTAGGATAAGGAGGAAGAAGAGGTCAGTACGAGGCCGTCCGAGGATTAGGTGGGGCGCTTTGACTAACGATAAAGCTCAGGAGTTGGAAGGAAGGTTATTGGCAATGGGAGCTTGGAGAAATAGTAGGGACGCACACACTATGTGGTCGACGACGACTGATTGTATAAGGAACGCGGTGAGAGAGGTGTTAGGGTTATCTTCGGGCCGTACAGGTGGCCACAAAGGAGACTGGTGGTGGAATGCAGTTGTCCAAGATAAAGTGGAAGCGAAGAAGGCGGCGTACCTGCGGTTCGTAGGGAGCTCTGGAGAGGAGGAGAAGAGAGCGAACAATGAGAGATATAAGGTAGCTAGGAAGGAGGCGAAGAGGGTAGTAATGGAGGCTAAGATGGCAGCTTTTGCTCGTCTGTATGAGGAACTAGGGAACAAAGGAGGAGAGAGGAAGGTATTCCAACTCACTAAGGTGAGAGAGAAGACAGCTCGGGATCTGGACCAAGTGAGGTGCATAAAAGATGATGACGGCAAAGTTTTGATGGGGGATGACCAGATTAAGAGGAGATGGCAGACCTACTTTCATAAACTTCTAAATGAAGAAGGGGATTAGGATATTGCGCTAGGTGAATTGAGGAATGCCAACAGCCCCCATGAATTAAGTTATTGTAGGGACATTGAGGTCGATGAGGTCATGGAGGCAATGCGTAAGATGAGGAGGGGCAGAGCTACCGGCCCAGACGAAATTCCGATTGAACTTTGGAGGTGTGGGTAGAGCAGGCTTGGAATGGCTTACTGTGTTGTTTAATGTTATATTCAATAGAAATAACATGCCTGAAGAGTGGAGGTGGAGTACAATGGTTCCGCTGTATAAGAACAAAGGCGATGTTCAGAGCTGTAACAACTATAGGGGTATCAAATTACTGAGTCATACCATGAAAGTCTGGGAGAGAGTGGTAGAAATAAGAGTGCGAAGGACGGTGTCTATTTCAGATAACCAGTTCGGGTTCATGCCGGGGAGATCTACCACAGAAGCTATCCACCTTATTAGGAGGATGATGGAACAATACAGGGATAAGAAGAAGGATCTCCACATGGTGTTTATCGATCTTGAGAAAGCGTACGACAGGGTTCCTAGGGAGGTCCTATGGAGATGCCTAGAGGTTAAAGGGGTCCCGGTTGACTACATTAGGGTGATTAAAGACATGTATGAGGAAGCTAAAACTCGGGTTAGGACAGTAAGAGGCGACTCCGACCATTTTTCAGTTGTTACAGGGTTGCACCAAGGGTCTGCGTTCAGCCCTTTCCTATTTGCGCTGGTGATGGATGCCATAACACATCATATTAAAGGGGAGGTGCCATGGTGCATGCTATTTGATGAAGACATAGTCCTAATTGACGAGACATGATGCGACGTCAATGAGGAGCTAGAGGTTTTGGAGACATGCCCTTGAGTCTAAAGGTTTCAGGCTGAGTAGGACGAAGACGGAATACCTCGAGTGCAAATTTGGAGCTGAGCCGATGGAAGAAGGAGTGGAAGTGTGGCTCGACTCTCAAGTCATCCCTAAGAGGGGTAGTTTCAAGTACCTTGGGTCAGTTATTCAGGGGACCGGGGAGATCAACGAGGATGTCACACATAGTATAGGGGTGGGGTAGATGAAGTGGAGGTTAGCAACGGGAGTCTTGTGTGACAAGAAAGTGCCACCGTTACTAAAAGGTAAGTTTTATAGAGCAGTGGTTAGGCCTGCTATGTTGTATGGGTCCGAGTGTTGGCCGGTTAAAAATTCACACATCCAGAAGATAAAAGTAGCAGAGATGAGGATGCTGAGGTGGATATGCGGGTATACAAGAATGGACAAGATTAGGAATGAAGATATTCGAGAGAAGGTGGGCGTGGCCCCCATGGAGGACAAGATGCGGGTAGCAAGACTCAGATGGTTCGGGCACATTCAGAGGAGGAGCACTGATGCACCAGTGAGGAGGTGTGAGCGACTGGCTGTGGTGGGCACGAGGAGAGGTAGAGGGAGACCTAAGAAGTATTGGGGGGAGGGTGATCAGGCAAGACATGGCACGACTTAGGATTTATGAGGACATGGCCCTTGACAGGGAATTGTGGAGGTCGAGCATTAAGGTTGTAGGTTAGGGGAAAGTTTGTGAATATTACTACAACGCACTAGAGTGAGACTAGCCAATTAAGAGTTAGTCTTAGGATGCTACTGATCAGCTACTGATGCAGAGCTGTATCTGTGGGATATTAGTATACCTTACATCCTTTTCTCCATCCTTTTTGTATTTCCTATATTTCTTATATTGTTGTTATTTTGTTATTTTATGTTATGTATTTTATGTTATTTATTATGAGTCTATTGATAGTACTAATATATTGTCTCTTGTTGTTCTCTTGAGCCGAGAGTCTCCTGGAAACAGCCTCTCTGCCCCTCGGGGTAGGGGTAAGGTCTGCGTACATATTACCCTTCCCAGACCCCACTTGTGGGATTATACTGGGATGTTGTTGTTGTTGTTGTTGCTTTCCTCTTCTTCTTGTCCTTCCTGAGCCGATGGTCTATTGGAAACAACCTCTTTACCTGCATTATGTCGGGATAAGGTCTGCGTACAGCCTACCTCCCCAGACTCCACATGTTGGGATCATACTGGGTTTGTTGTTGTTGTAATAGTTAATAAAATCAACATCTTGTTGCACCCAAGGTGTAGCCTAGTGGTCAATGAAATGGGTGGAAAACCATGGTGTTTCAAGCTCAAACCCTAGTAGAGATAAAATAACACTAGATTAATTTTTTCATACTTGCTACTTAGATATAATCACAATGCTAAGTGATGTTGAATTCTAGCAATGGAACCAACGCTTTTCATTTAATACTGAAAAAGCTAAATTTATATTCAAAGAAAAGGGAAGGAAATAAAGAAAACAAACAAAATAAAATATTATAATCAAGAAATGGTGCATTAGCTTTATGACCGCTGGCGTATAAATTATAGTCCAGAAGAGATACATGTGCTAAGTCTGCTTTAATAAAAAGGTTCTTTATGATCATGCAACCAGCTTTTAGGAAGGTTTTGTGGATTCGGTTTCTCTTTTTGCTCTAGTTGTCTGGATCTTATAATATGGATTTTGCATCTCCATTTAGAATTTAAGTTTTTATGTAGTGATAGTACAAAAAATATTTTAAAAGTTAATTTGAAAGACAATTGCAATATATTTATATTTTATGCACTAACAGTGCAAATTTCTTTTATGTAACTCTTCGTATCAAATATGTGACGTAACTTAACATTAAGTAATAACTTGGCGAATTAGTTAAACTTAAACTTTGAGTTTATAATCTGAAATAAATGATAAATAACCCTGCAAAATATGTCAAATCATACAGTGTAAACGAAAACTTAAATCCTTCGAATTTAATATACCAAATCAAAAGTATCCATTTCCATGTGAGCTAATTCGTAATCCCTTAAATCTGAGTCATCCGACAGCTGAAAAGATTTGATCAGCCTATCTAAATTGAATAAATAACTAACAATTACAAAGAGGTCTGCTCACTTTTTTTAACGGAAAGAAAGGATAAAAAGCAACAACCAATACACCATACAACTAGCTTTTCTTTGTATTGCTTTCAAATTTGATATTTAACTAATAGGTCGGCAGAAGTGTTATAGTTACCCTACATAAGTATTTTAGTCAACTAATTAAAAGGTCGAGATAAATGATATAGTGTTATAGATAAGGTAAAGTCAAGATAAGCGTCGCTCTAATGGTATATTTTACAAAATTGTTTGTGTTTTGTAAAGTTAAACGTTTAAACTTTGTGATTAGTGATGACGAAAATCAGGAAAGTAAAAGAGAGGCAATACAATTTGCAGTAAAGCCGGGAATTGCAATAGATTTCTGGTCAAGTTTTAGCCTCAAGCATACAGGACAAAATATACTTACTAATAAAATAATTGTAAGGAACCACTATAGTTTCAACTTTCACGAAAGAAAATTTTGGGGAGACTTTTGCACCAAAAAATAAAAAAAAAAAATTTGGGGAGAAAAGATGATAAGCATCGTCTGCATGAGCTGTATGCCCACAACTTCTGGGACAAAGCACGAGTGCTTATGGTTTAGTGGATAGAAAGGTTGCTGAGTTGATCCTTTGGAACAGGTGATGTTTGGCTGGTCCTTTTCTTTTTCTTTTTATATAAAAACAGAACTTGCCCGCACTTTGGCTATTCCACCAAGTACATATTACCTCGCTGCACATATACAGAGTTACCCTTCCCACCGCGGCTTAGACAAATGTGAAGAAGTTACAGTAATTCAAATAAAAAAAATTGGCAACCACACAAATTCAACGTCCTATGAAGGATGCTTATCATATCCCAACTACTGGAGATCCACTAAGGGGTCTTAACATTGTTTACAACAAAAAATATGATACAGAAGAGAAATGAAGACAAGAGAAGAAAAGGAAACCAAGTTGGTTTCTTGATACAAACCTCTCATAGGCACAGCAAATAATACCGTTTTCTTGGGGGTTCTTTTGCCAGTCAATGCTGGAGGTTAACGAACAAGTCAGAAAAGAAAACATCTGATGTTGCTTCTCTTGCTGAACCATAGCCATTTAGGCGTTTTTTTAGAGAACGTAGATCCCTCTCATCTTTGGAGGTTCTTTCCTGCAACATTTTCATGAAGTTAGGCCAACTTAACTTTGAACCGAAAAGAATATACTATGAGCTTGATTTAAATCCCAAATTATTAAGTACCAGACTATCAAGCAAAGAATAGCAATTGGAGGAAATTGACCAATCAGTCTGATTTTTGTTTTTTATTTTTCTTTGAAGAGGATGGAATTACATGGTCAAAATAAACTATTAGAATATCAAAGTGCATGCAGCTGAAATTGCAGCAACTGGACGCACATTGCAACCAAATACAATATATGTTAGGAACAGAAAGCCAATTGCATAAAATGAGGACATACTACCATGCATAATACTAAAAGTTTCGACAAGGTGATATGAACTGATAATAACACGGAATCAATGTTGCCGTAGAATACTCACATATGATTTCTTTAGCAGCAGTACGTCAACCAAGTATTGTAGCCACAGCACATTTGTCTTGGGGAAACTGTACATGCAGATAAAAAAAACAAAAAGAAGGCAAAAGGTCAAATCCCATAGTCAAATAATCAGTCACTAAAGCCTTGGTCATTTGCATAACGAAGATACTTCTTAGGTGCTAACACTGAGGTCTGAAATTCAGCCACACCATAATAGAATGCTACTTCATTTATCAACAAGTGATGGTCCATGAGTTCTATAAGAAGAACAAGAAGAAACAGACCAGTCCACAGTGTTATGACAAAAAACAAGCATGATTCGTCTTTGGCAGTCTAAAGCATACAAGTATGCTCTAGTACTAGAAACCCATTAACCTAGCATAGAACTTTTATTATGGGTTAGTTCCTCTGAATCTCCAATAGAAAATGAAACCCATGAATATAAGACAAATACCATCAAACAGGAAAGCCTCCCCCGCTGATGGTTTCCATGATTTAGAAAATTGGCCACCAATACTGTGTGCCAGAGGTCATTAAGCAGCAAAAGCTAACTGATTGGGTTAGTTAACCTAGCATAGAACTTTTATTATGGGTTAGTTCCTCTGAATCTCCAATAGAAAATGAAACCCATGAATATAAGACAAACACCATCAAACAGGAAAGCCTCCCCCGCTGATGGTTTCCATGATTTAGAAAATTGGCCACCAATACTGTGTGCCAGAGGTCATTAAGCAGCAAAAGCTAACTGATTGGGTTAGTTAACCTAGCATAGAACTTTTATTATGGGTTAGTTCCTCTGAATCTCCAATAGAAAATGAAACCCATGAATATAAGACAAACACCATCAAACAGGAAAGCCTCCCCCGCTGATGGTTTCCATGATTTAGAAAATTGGCCACCAATACTGTGTGCCAGAGGTCATTAAGCAGCAAAAGCTAACTGATTGGGTTAGTTAACCTAGCATAGAACTTTTATTATGGGTTAGTTCCTCTGAATCTCCAATAGAAAATGAAACCCATGAATATAAGACAAACACCATCAAACAGGAAAGCCTCCCCCGCTGATGGTTTCCATGATTTAGAAAATTGGCCACCAATACTGTGTGCCAGAGGTCATTAAGCAGCAAAAGCTAACTGATTGGGTTAGTTAACCTAGCATAGAACTTTTATTATGGGTTAGTTCCTCTGAATCTCCAATAGAAAATGAAACCCATGAATATAAGACAAACACCATCAAACAGGAAAGCCTCCCCCGCTGATGGTTTCCATGATTTAGAAAATTGGCCACCAATACTGTGTGCCAGAGGTCATTAAGCAGCAAAAGCTAACTGATTGGGTTAGTTAACCTAGCATAGAACTTTTATTATGGGTTAGTTCCTCTGAATCTCCAATAGAAAATGAAACCCATGAATATAAGACAAACACCATCAAACAGGAAAGCCTCCCCCGCTGATGGTTTCCATGATTTAGAAAATTGGCCACCAATACTGTGTGCCAGAGGTCATTAAGCAGCAAAAGCTAACTGATTGGGTTAGTTAACCTAGCATAGAACTTTTATTATGGGTTAGTTCCTCTGAATCTCCAATAGAAAATGAAACCCATGAATATAAGACAAACACCATCAAACAGGAAAGCCTCCCCCGCTGATGGTTTCCATGATTTAGAAAATTGGCCACCAATACTGTGTGCCAGAGGTCATTAAGCAGCAAAAGCTAACTGATTGGGTTAGTTAACCTAGCATAGAACTTTTATTATGGGTTAGTTCCTCTGAATCTCCAATAGAAAATGAAACCCATGAATATAAGACAAACACCATCAAACAGGAAAGCCTCCCCCGCTGATGGTTTCCATGATTTAGAAAATTGGCCACCAATACTGTGTGCCAGAGGTCATTAAGCAGCAAAAGCTAACTGATTGGGTTAGTTAACCTAGCATAGAACTTTTATTATGGGTTAGTTCCTCTGAATCTCCAATAGAAAATGAAACCCATGAATATAAGACAAACACCATCAAACAGGAAAGCCTCCCCCGCTGATGGTTTCCATGATTTAGAAAATTGGCCACCAATACTGTGTGCCAGAGGTCATTAAGCAGCAAAAGCTAACTGATTGGGTTAGTTAACCTAGCATAGAACTTTTATTATGGGTTAGTTCCTCTGAATCTCCAATAGAAAATGAAACCCATGAATATAAGACAAACACCATCAAACAGGAAAGCCTCCCCTGCTGATGGTTTCCATGATTTAGAAAATTGGCCACCAATACTGTGTGCCAGAGGTCATTAAGCAGCAAAAGCTAACTGATTGGGTCAGTTAACCTAGCATAGAACTTTTATTATGGGTTAGTTCCTCTGAATCTCCAATAGAAAATGAAACCCATGAAGAATATAAGACAAACACCATCAAACAGGAAAGCCTCCCCTGCTGATGGTTTCCATGATTTAGAAAATTGGCCACCAATACTGTGTGCCAGAGGTCATTAAGCAGCAAAAGCTAACTGATTACAAGAGATAAAAGAACTTGCACGGTTGTAATTTTGGTTCGATTCAAATTCTCTGACAACAGCTTACACAAAATAGGATGTTATTTCAGTGATGAAATCCGGACATCTAACATGCCAACAGTTTTAAACTGGAGAATTATGAATAATTTTGTGGCAACATAACCTTGAAACGGAAGAAAAATTCATTATTGTTAGAAGCCAAATGCAATTTGCTGCCTCCTGAAACAATTTGTTACTTGAAAGTGAAAGGAGAATTTATACCTTCCTTCCCAAAATTCGCCTGTGACATCTCTCATTTTCCTGTATGTATCAGACTGCAAACATGCCACAAAACAATGAAATATAAATAAGTATTAAAACACCTGAAGATATATGGGACTTCTTTGGTGTCATACCTGTTTATCTCCTTTTGGACCTTCAAAGAGTTCAGGGTCTGATGAAAGGTCCAGAAAAAGTATGTCTTCACCTGTGATCAGTACGTATATGGATAAGAATCTCTAATCAATTCAAGTACAAGATCGTGAAGGGAGAAACAGAAAGGGTGAACACCTGTATTTATCCTTGAAAGAGTGAAGTCAATTATCGAAACCAATAATCCATATGTTTTGACATGTATTTCATTTCCCTCAAGAGTAAATTGCACCGTATCTGAACCTTTCCGACGTAATAGAATATTTCCCCTATGATAAGAAAATTATTAGCGCACGGAAAAGTTCAACAAAGCATTGTCCTACTCTAGATTGTAAAATATGAAACAAATCATCACATGGAAAACGAACCAGTGCAAATCGCGATGTTCAAATTCATATGCAGCTTCGGATACAGCCAAAGCAAGAGTTATCTGGAGTGCAGATTTTGCAGTCAAGCAATTGATAATGAATGAGATATTTGGTTAACAATGCCAAAAGAAAATATTCAATCACTTGCCTGGGCCAATAAACTCTTCGCTTCGTTAAAGTTCAAGAGCACAAAACTCTCAAGATCCTTACCTCCATGTTCTTGAACAAAGACAACATAGCACTGGAAGGCATGCAATAGCTAAGTCAGTGGCACTTAAAATTGTCAAAGTAATTATCCTCTAACTGCAAGAAAAATACCAATCTGCCTAGACACAAGATCCACTCAAAGAATAGATGAACAATGGGTGGCAACTATTAGCAATTAGGAGAAAAGGAGTAAATTGTGCTTTGCAAGGAACCTGTTTTTCTGGAAATTCCTTAGGATGATCATTTTCTGAACCATGCTTCCCATCCCAGTCTTCCCACGCTTTTAATAGAGATGCATCATAATGGCCCTGGCACACCCTCATGCTGTAGAAAGGTGAAACCAATTGTACATGAGTGGTCAACAATTGCTCCTCCTACTTTAAGAAATAGTAGTATACAATTGAGAGTGCAGAAAACAGCATGCAGGAGGAACTTCAAAGTCATTAGAGGTGACAGTTATATATGGATGCTTATTTCAAGACCTATTACTGATAAGGTTTTTAAAAGAATTACTCCTCATTAGGTAGCAAAGGTTAGTAGTTTCATGACAGATTCTGAGGTTAAGCATAAGATAACCCAACACAGGCAAATTAAATCAGACAGGATAGATGTTCCTAAACGCAGATTTTGTCTTGAAAGTTGAAACAGAGGTTCAGAACAAGGACCAAAAAGTTGAAAAGTTGCTTGAAGATTAACTAAGAATATACAAAAACTTACTCCATTGTCTGTATAAAGGTGGAACAGGAATTCAGGAGATGACCCTCATGAGCTCTTAAGCTATTAAGGGTACCAGAGAGTATGACCTCCTCAAGTAGTTCTTCTGATTTCTGAAATGTATCAAAACAGAGATTTCGAATCAGAGTGACTTAAATATTTTCAGAAAATTGGTTGTTGACCCTTTAATCATATGCATGTTACTTAGTCCGTATCTCAATTTAATGAAATTGGAACCTATTCAATTGCACAAGAAATATAATTGAACTGGATACCTTTTGGATTTCTCCATTTACTCGTAAATCTCCATCAAATGGGACAATTTTGAAGACATTTTCGCCAACCTTAAAGGCCTCACCAAATGTGCCTTCGCCCACCTTGGCAATTGTTTGTGGCTCACTGCATTTGACATAGTTCAGTTTACGAAACTAGATGCTTTGAGAAATTAAAATTAAGGGCAAAATCAGACTGAATTAAGTCTACTGCCAGCACAAATATGAATTTGATTCTTCATGAAAAGGAATGGGTACTGATTGATAAGGTCAAATTATACAAAGTATTAACAAGATAGCCATTCAGATATAGTTCAAAGCTAAGATCACATGCACCAAAAGAGAGCACTAGTACATGAGCTTATAGCAGTACTAAGCTAAAGGTGTTCCAGTCAAGGGAATCCATATCTGTATTTATCCTCATCCATTCTTACATGGTTCAAAACCACTATTAGGAGCATTCTCACCAAAAGTATAAAAGATAATGAGATAGAGATTAAGAAGCCTCAGCCAGATCTACGTCTAAGAGTACCAAGGTGGACAACATCTCGTTGAGTTTTTGTTTAAGATGAAATAGTTTTAAAATGAGAGTGAACGGGAAATGGAGGGAAAATAAAATTTTGAGTAAAATTTTAAGTTCCCCTCTTCTCTTTAATGAGACATTGTCCCTCATTGGTAGAGGATAAGAATGTTGGTGGGTTTATATACAAATTTATTTGTTAATAGTGAATATTAACGTGATATAATCCGTATTTTGTAATGGACGTATTCCAATCCGTGTATAGTACCACCAGCAGCAATAATAGTCACTCCAAGTGCTTGATCCATTACAAGCAAGTGCTTGCTCTATAACAAGCTAAGTGCTTATTCCACCATGGAGGGAGGGCTGATCTCTCTCAACTGATTGCTATAAATAGAGCAGCAGTTGGAGAGAGATAGAGACTCGAAAGACTCGAGATACACTCTGTATACACTCGAAATACTCGAAATACATTCTGTATACACTGGAAAAACGAATTGCAATCTGATATACTCTTCAGTAAAAATTCAACATCGGCTACACATTGCATTCCTTCCTCTCAGAATTTCCATTCGACTTCTGAGTTGTCCTCTTTTATTCTGCATTGTTTTTAACTACAAACAAAGCATCCGTAAGTGTGATTTGCTGCCGAACTTCGTGTTCGCTGAAACACTGGGGTTTGAAGTACCGCTACACCAGTGTGTAATTCGTTCTATCCTGGGAGGAAATAATCCATAATGTTGGGTACTAGGAGGGGATTAAAATCCTTAAGGAAACACTGTGAATTCAGTAGGCTCGAATTAATTACTGTCTCATCTATATTTACGTTTATATGCTAACGTTTTTATTTTCCAGAATTATTATTTACAAATACAGGATAATAAACCAAGGGACCAACAAGCTTAAAGAATTTAATAATTTTTATTTCTGTATTTGTGTTATCCTTATTATTCTGGAAACTAAAACATTTGTGGTTTTGTGTACTCCCGTTTTGGAGAGTAAAGCCTCCGTGGCGTTTTGTTGGAGATTAAAATCTACGCGATTTTTTAACTCCAGTTTTAAACGTTTATTAAATGTTTGTTTGTGTTATTTTTTCAGAAAAAATGGCTAATGAAACCGGAAACCAAGCTGTTCCAATGGTGACTGTCAACGCATCGGCAAGCCATGTTCCGACGATGATTGTCAACGCATCGGCAAGTCATGTTCCGAAGATGACTGCCAACGCATCGACAAGCCGAACACTGGCGTTGGCACCGGCAGAAAAACCCAAAAAAAATTTCGGGATTAATTTCAAGCGCTGGCAGCAGAAGATGTTCTTCTACTTGACTACGTTATGTCTACAGAAGTTCATCAAGGAAGATGTTCCCGATCTGCCCGATGAAACTCCAGAGAATGACAGCTTTCTCGTGACTGAGGCGTGGAAGCATTCTGACTTTTTATGCAAGAATTATATTCTTAGTGGGCTGGATGATAATCTGTATAATGTATACAGTGGCATGGAGACGTCAAAACAATTGTGGAATGCGCTTGAAAAGAAATACAAAACTGAAGATGCCTGGATAAAGAAATTCATCGCCGCAAAATTTTTGGACTACAAAATGGTAGATAACAAGTCTGTTATTACCCAAGTCCAGGAATTGCAAGTGATTATTCATGATCTACTTGCGGAAGGTATGTTTCAAATAAATACTGATGTTGAAAGTAAAAATTTTAGTATTTTTACTGACGGAATTTTCATTGAAGGTCTTGTCACCAATGAAGCATTCCAAGTAGCAGCAATAATTGAGAAGTTGCCTCCATTGTGGAAGGACTTCAAAAATTATTTGAAACACAAACGAAAGGAGATGTCCCTTGAAGATATCATTGTTCGATTGAGAATCGAAGAGGACAATAAAGCTGCTGAAAGGAGAGGCCGTGGAAATTCAACAATAATGGGAGCAAATATTGTTGAAGATAACAAAAAGAGGAAGAAGGCTTCTGGTCCGAAATACAACCCAAGCAAGAAGCGGTTCAGTGGAAACTGCTACAACTGTGGGAAAACCGGACACAAATCTACGGAGTGTCGTGCTCGGAAGAAAGACAAGAAAAGGGGTCAAGCAAACATGGTAGAAAAACATGATGATATTGATGACTTGTGTGCCATGCTTTCTGAATGCAACTTGGTGGGCAATCCTAAGGAATGGTGGATTGATTCTGGAGCCACCCGCCATGTTTGTGCTGTGAGAGAAGCATTTTCTACATATGCTTCTGCTGGACCCGACGAGACGCTTTCCATGGGAAATGCTGCAACGGCCAAGATTGAAGGATGTGGGAAGATATTTCTGAAAATGACTTCCGGCAAAGTGGTAACTTTGAACAACGTCCTTCATGTTCCTGAGATTAGGAAGAATTTAGTCTCTGCTGGACTTCTTGTTAAGCACGGTTTTAAGTGCGTTTTTGTGTCCGACAAGGTTGTAATAAGTAAGAATGATATGTTTGTAGGAAAAGGTTACCTTACCGAGGGCCTTTTCAAGCTGAATGTAATGATTATTGAAAATAATAATAAAATTTCAGCTTCGTCTTACTTACTTGAGTCAAATAATTTATGGCATGAACGTTTGGGTCATGTCAATTATAAAACCTTGCGGAAAATGATTAACTTGGAAGTATTTCCTAAGTTTGAATGCGAAAAATCAAAATGTCAAATATGTGTGGAATCTAAGTATGTTAAACATCCTTATAAGTCGGTTGAAAGGAATTCAAATCCTTTAGACTTAATTCACACAGATATTTGTGACATGAAGTCAATACCATCTCGCGGTGGAAAGAAGTATTTCATAACTTTTATTGACGACAGTACTCGATATTGCTATGTTTACTTACTTAATAGTAAAGATGAAGCAATAGACGCATTCAAGCAATACAAAAATGAAGTTGAAACGCAACTTAACAAGAAAATCAAAATGATAAGAAGTGATAGGGGTGGTGAATACGAATCTCCTTTTGAACAAATATGTTTAGAATATGGAATTATTCATCAAACAACGGCCCCTTACACGCCCCAATCCAATGGGATTGCAGAAAGAAAGAATCGTTCATTAAAGGAGATGATGAACGCATTATTGATAAGTTCTGGATTGCCACAGAACTTGTGGGGGGAAGCCGTTCTTACGGCTAGCCGAATACTAAATCAAGTACCCCATAGCAAAACACAATCCATTCCATATGAAAAATAGAAAGGAAGGAAGCCCAACTTGAATTATTTG
The DNA here is from genome assembly GCA_026770625.1 of Nicotiana glauca. Lineage (NCBI taxonomy): Eukaryota > Viridiplantae > Streptophyta > Magnoliopsida > Solanales > Solanaceae > Nicotiana > Nicotiana glauca. The sequence continues at coordinate 61,971 of MU782623.1, read as the reverse complement.
AAAGTGTGGGGGTGTTTGGCAAAAGTGCAAGTTCCTAAACCCAAAAGGGTAAAAATAGGACCGAAAACCGTTGATTGTGTTTTCATAGGATATGCGACCAATAGTAAAGCATATCGATTTCTGGTTCATAAATCAGAAAATCCCGACATTCATAATAATACGGTTATAGAATCAGATAATGCTGAGTTCTTTGAAAATATATATCCGTATAAAAAGGAATGCGAGTCGATTGGTGAAGGATCTAAACGACCTCGGGAAGAAACAAAAGAAAGTACATTTAATCAGGAGGATCCAAGACGTAGTAAACGTCAAAGAACGTCTACTTCGTTTGGACCAGATTTTGTGACTTTCTTATTGGAGAATGAGCCTCAAACATTTAAAGAAGCTATGTCTTCTTCGGAATCATTATTCTGGAAAGAGGCAGTCAATAGTGAAATAGAATCCATATTGAACAACCATACATGGGAATTGGTTGATCTTCCTCCTGGAAATAAACCTTTGGGTAGTAAATGGATTTTTAAAAGAAAAATGAAAGATGATGGCACTATTGATAAATTTAAGGCAAGACTTGTTGTCAAAGGGTATAGACAACGAGAAGGTCTTGACTACTTTGATACATATTCTCCAGTGACGAGAATTACGTCCATACGAACGCTAATAGCTTTAGCTGCAGTATATGGTCTTGAAATTCATCAAATGGACGTAAAGACAGCCTTCTTAAATGGAGATTTGGAGGAAGAAATCTACATGGAACAACCTGAAGGGTTTGTGGTTCCAGGTAAAAAAAAGAAGGTATGTAGACTTGTTAAGTCCCTCTACGGACTAAAACAAGCACCCAAACAATGGCATGCGAAATTTGACCAAACAATGTTGTCAAATGGTTTTAAGATAAATGAATGTGATAAATGTGTGTACATTAAAAATGTTCCAAATCACATAGTCATTGTTTGCCTATATGTGGATGATATGCTGATAATGAGTAATGACATTGCAAACATAAATGCTACTAAGCGTATGCTAACTAGCAAGTTTGATATGAAAGACTTGGGAGTTGCGGATTTAATTCTGGGGATTAAGATCCAAAAGACTCCTCAAGGTCTGGCATTGTCCCAATCTCATTATATTAAGACAGTACTTGAAAAATTCAAGCACTTGGGCTTTAAAGTTGCAAAGACTCCAATTGACGTGAATCTTACATTAGCAAAGAACAAAGGCCAAAGCATATCACAATTGGATTATGCTCGTGTGTTGGGATGCTTAATGTACATCATGAATTGTACACGACCAGATATAGCTTGTGCTATAAGTAAACTGAGTCGATACACGAGCAATCCAGATCAAACTCATTGGATGGCAATGAAACGAGTTTTGGGATATTTAGAACATACCCAAAACTTTGATTTGCACTACAGCAAATATCCTGCAGTGATTGAAGGATATTGTGATGCAAATTGGATCACCGGTTCAACTGATTCGAAGTCCACAAGTGGATATGTATTCACTATTGGTGGAGGAGCGGTATCCTGGAAGTCGTCCAAACAAACTTGTATTGCCCGCTCTACAATGGAGGCTGAGTTCATAGCCTTAGATAAAGCCGGTGAAGAAGCTGAATGGCTCCGGAATTTCTTGGAAGACATTCCATTTGTCCCATACCGTTGGCACCAATATGCATACATTGCGATAGCCAAGCGGCAATTGGAAGGGCTGGGAGCGTTATGTATAACGGTAAATCTCGCCATATACGACGAAGACATAAAACCGTTAGGCAATTACTCTCTAGAGGAATTATCACGATTGACTATGTAAAGTCATGTCATAATGTATCGGATCCACTTACAAAAGGCCTAACTAGAGAGGTAGTTGAGAAATCATCGAGGGGAATGAGACTATGACTGAGAACGAGTCATTGTGGCGGTAACTCTACCTAGAAGACTGGAGATCCCAAGATCTAGGTTCAAGGAGAT
>MU782623.1:37920-59732 GCA_026770625.1 Nicotiana glauca | reverse complement strand
AAGTTTTTCATGCATACTTCCATGATATAGCCATTCCCCATTCATGTGGGGGATTGTTGAGTTTTTGTTTAAGATGAAATAATCTTAAAATGAGAGTGAATGGGAAATGGAGGGAAAATAAAATTTTGAGTAAAATTTTAAGTTTCCCTCTACTCTTAATGAGACATTGTCCCTCATTGGTAGAGGATAAGAATGTTGGTGGGTCTATATATAAATTTATTTGTTAATAGTGAATATTAACGTGATATAATCCATATTTTGTAACGGACGTATTCCAATTCGTGTATAGTACCACCAGCTGCAATAACAGCCACTCCAAGTGCTTGATCCATTACAAGCAATTGCTTGCTCCACAAGCTAGTGTTTGCTTCATAACAAGCTAAGTGCTTGTTCCACCATGGAGGGAGGGCTGATATCTCTCAACTGATTGCTATAAATAGAGCAGCAGTTGGAGAGAGATAGAGACTCGAAAGACTCGAGATACACTCTAGATACACTCGATATACACTCTATATACACTCGAAATACATTCTGTATACACTGAAAAAACAAATTGCAGTCTGATATCCTCTTCGGTAAGAATTCAAAATCGGCTATACATTGCATTCCTTCCTCTCAGAATTTCCATTCGACTTCTGAGTTGTCCTCCTTTATTCTGCATTGTTTTTAACTACAAACAAAACATCCGTAAGTGTGATTTGCTGCTGAACTTTGTGTTCGCTGAAACACTGGGGTTTGAAGTACCGCTACACCAGTGTGTAATTCGTTCTATCCTGGGAGGAAATAATCCATAACCTTGGGTACTAGGAGGGGATTAAATTACTTAAGGAAACACTATGAATTCAGTGGGCTCGAATTAATTACTGTCTCATCTATATTTACGTTTATACGCTAACGTTTTTATTTTCCAGAATTATTATTTACAAATACAGGATAATAACACATCATATGTTTAATGATCCAAGTTAAGGTTTCTCAAAAGTCAAAGTTGACAGTATCTAGAGATAATTGTATCTGCTGAAAGAAAATATACATTATACGTTATATGTCTAATGATCCTAGTTAAGGTTTTTCAAAAGGCAAAGTTGACAGTTTCTAGTGATAATTGTATCAGCTGAAACAAAATATCATGTTAAACTCGCTGTTCCACAAGTACCAAAGACAGTAAAAATCTGACTAAGAAGAAAGATATGCCTAAGTAAATATTTGATTTGAGGAAGTAGAACAAAAGTGGAAGGGTCATAGGAGCCGCACCAATACTTTGATAGTATCTCCAGTAGTGTTAAAGGAGCAGGCTGTCCACATGCTGCCAATAGAGCCAAAAATGGATCCCAAGTGTGAGCATCCACTGAAGAAGGCCTGGAAGTCAGAGAAAGTTTACTAACACCAACTTCAATATCTTCATAACCTTCCTCATCCATGGGACATATTTCTCCAATGCCTGTTTCTGATAAAGGCCGCCCTCCGGACACATCTTCATTTCTAGAACCAATGTGTTTGTTCTGGGTGGGGTACAAGCCAGAGGGAACTCGTAATGATTTTTTTTCAGGGGTTTTCACATTTGAGGATCCATAAATAACTCCACAAGCAGATTCTTTGCGTGAGGCTGGGGTTTCTAATATCTTCGATAATGAAGCTGGGGGTGCATAGGTATGGTTAAGTTTCTTTGAAATCAACCATTTCTGTAGAACTGAGGACAGACGTGATATAATGATATCGTCAATTTGGACGCCTGTAGTCCATGTACTGTATTTGTTTGGGGAGGGGCTTTCTACCATTAGTTCAAAATCATCAACTTCTTGAAAATAAGCTCGCTCCTTATCATAGTTTGCAGCTTCAACTTTTTTACCCTACAAAGTTATGAAGAATTAGACATAGAAGACATGTGATTTTGTATGATAAACAAAATATTAGCAAACTGATGCCTATTGAAAAGAAGCAGCTACTACAAGGTGGCTTTGCGTGAGCTGGGAAAATTTTTCAACAAATTACCCTTGGAAGAGGTGGTTTTGCTTTTCGTCCAGGCTTCCTTTTTTGAGGATGTAATTCGGCACATACAGTAGCAGCAACACTAGTTCTCCCTCTGTTAACAAAATAAAGCGAAAAAAAAGAGAAACCCCTCAATACAAAAGACAAAAGTGGAAGAAACGAATAGCCAACTGGAATTCGTGAATATTGACAAAGAAAGAGAAGGCATGTACTAGGAATTACCATGTTACATAACAGGGTGAGGAGGGGTTATGGATTCAATTACAAAGTGAAGTCAAAGCCCCAGTAAATTCATCAACTTGGGGTACACAAAAGAAGTTCTTAACAAGGAGACTAAACATACACAAAAATCACAGAACTGTTTACATCTTTAAGTCTTAAATCCATTTTGTCGACTGAATGGGAAACGGATAGATGAGACAAATTTTCTTTGCAAGTAACAGAATCATCTAGGTCGGGTAAGTTTGTATTGTTCTGGCAATATGTTTCCTCCAGTGAGCTAGCCTATAGAATAAGCTTTATTGCTAAGTACAAAACAATGAAGCCCAGACGCTGGAGGTAAGGGCTCTCCTAAAATGATAAATGGAATTTAGACAGCCTTTAAGCTCTTACAGGAAACATTCTTCAAAATTACTGATTGTTTGTCGTCATATTATTCATATACTACACATCTTAGTATAGACTTTGTTGCTTGTTTCAGTAAATCTGAGTATTTGCTTCCTAAATAACCTTATCCCAGATTATTTCCATGTCTACTAAGCTAAAACTACTTATCAAAGAAAAAAGTGAATAAGCTAAATCCACTACAAGCACAATCCTTCTAGTATCTCCAATGAGATTGATTTTGATATCAATGGGAAATTTAGGGGGGAAATACCAAATTAGGGCAAAAGGCAAAACCTAGTAGAAAGAGAACGATTCCAACTGATTCGTTTAACAGGGAGAAAACTCAGCCGATTCTCGTAACTAGAACTTGAATTTGATTGCCTCCTGGAAAGAATCAAATTTATAAAAGTTAAAACCTTCAGCGACCACCAAAACGAAAAAATAAATAAATAACACGGCAATTTGAAAACTGAAAAAAAATATATATAAAGAGAAACCTGTCAGCGTCTTGGGGAATAATATGGGATTTTTGGCGTCGATATACAACAGCAAAATTTGGTTCCTGAGGTTGATCAGAGGGACAATCAAATTGATGTTTTTCAGCAGCTATGAGTTCTGCCCACAAATCAGCTGCGTCTCAAATTCCACCATGTTAGTACTACGATCCTAAGTATCTGAATCGAGATGGAAAATTAATTGAAGAGTTTTTACCCGCTCGAGAAGTCATGATGGTGCCGAATTTTGAAGCTTCGAATTGTACCGTTGCAAATCAAATGTCTTGTCAACTGCAACTTAAAGTCTCTGAAGAAATTTCAAAGTGGGGAGATTGAGCGGGAAGAGAGAGAATCCTTTGGTTTTGGGCCTGATAAATGGGCTTATCGGTAATCTTGACTGCGTATACAGCCAAAAATGGAGGCCTACTAGACTTGGACTGCATGTCTTTGTAATGTCTGGGCTTAATATCTCAAGCCTAATAATTGCAGTGATAAATTTGTGAAAATAGCACGGGCTAGCCAGTTTTCAGACTGATAATCAAAAAGAATATTTTACAGAAATATCCTAAATAAATTTAAACTTACCACCATTTAGCAATTAATCATAGAATTACCAAAACTAGCCAAATATATATAAAAATTAAAAACCCAAATAAATAAAGTTCTTTCTCTACAAGAACCACACGCAAGGATCTCCTTCCGGGGCGGATCCACCCTTATGGGTAGGGGTGGTATGGCACCCGTTTCGCTGGTAAAATTATCGTATATTTATGTAAAAAAAAAATTTAAACTAGGTTAAATATATGATCCCGCAACCTTATTCGCAAACTAGACAAAGGTGTCATGACTAATAGACATTTTTGAATGCTTTTTTCGTGTATAAAATTCAAGTTCGGATTTATCTTGAACCTTGTTTGTCTTTTCCTTTTCGTTGTGCTTTTTATTTCTTTTGTCCAAGTCATTTTCCTTTTTGGCTACCTTCCAATTTTCTATTTGTTGTTTATTATTTTTATATTTTTCCTCTATTCTATTACTTTATCTACGATATTTAGCAAGAATACTCAAAAAAAAGACTCCAAAATTTAAAAATTTCATAATATGCGCATTTCTCTCAATCTAAAATTTTTTAGTTTTCTTCTTTCAAAATCAAAAAGGGTCTTAATGTTTAGATTGAGATCAAATTTAATTTATAATTTTTTATTATGACATAAAAATTAGTGTTATTCTATGATTGTTAAATGCAATTTAAGTCTCTTTAGTATTATATTATGATGAATATTTCGCAAGCATTACATTTATGATTTTAAGTTTTGAGATCTTGAGGTTTATCTAATTCACATTTACTTATGGGGTATGTTATCTATTGAAGATATTTTTTAATCTTATTTTGATTGGTGGAGTTCCTTTATTAAAGATTTTATTTTACTTGTGCAAATTTATTTTTAGCATACAAAAAAATATAGTTCCCTAGTGAAAATATTGACTTTACTTGTATTATTAATAATAAAAGTGTGATTCCTTCTTTAAAATGCTAATTATAGTTGCTTCTTAACGTCTGAGACGTAATTTTCTAACGATAATAATAACATATATACCCATTGAAGTTTCATAAGTAGGGTTTGGAAAATTGATGTAATTTTTATATTTGCAAATAAAGTGCTTATTAAATTGCCTGAATAAACTAACCAAATGAACCGGACAAACATTCCGAACAAACTATATATTAGTAGTTATTATAAGATGTACATTAAAGGAAATCTTGGTACCCGCCTCCTTTAAATCATAGATCCGCCTATGATCTCCTTCCATATTTTTAAGCATGATTAGCAATATTAGATGCAAGACGAAAAAGAAATTTCATGAATGAGGTATATATATACACTTGAAATTCATTGAAAACATATAGATCGGACGGTTATTTTATAAAATTTGTACCATACCAATTTTTTGGTTATGCTATTATGTATAACCAAAATTAGATATTTCGAAACCTCCCCAATCATGTCGGTATCGGTACAGTTCGGTTAATTTTTGGTATTTTTTAAATATCATATAAAATTCACTAGTAGAAGTAGAATGCAATAACATATGTTCTTTTATATAATTTAGAAAACTCTCTAAATATTTGATATTAGGTTATATAGATGATATTTATATCTTAATATTACCATGCTTTATTATTGTTTTATAGGCAAATTGCCAATAAAATGCTCTAAATGGTGTTCTTTTATTTCGCGGGAAATATTCTAAGTAAGGAAGCACCACAGAGTATTTTGGAACGCCCACTCAAGAAATACCCGAGCACAAGGAAGCAAGAAAAAGGATTGAGTAAATTCCACCGCAACCGGTGGAACCGGGGTAGAACCGCGGCGGATCAAGTCATTGTGGCAGAATACTCAGCGCTCACCCACGACCGTGGTGCACTGTTCACTCACCAGAAATTTGGGGATCAAAGTGTAAATTCGGGCAAACTTGTGCCAAACCCCTATAAGCTTTAGAAACTCGCTCAAGATTGTTTTAAGCTTGTTTTTGGATTTTCTTGGAGGCAAGAACAAGTGTGAGAAGAATAGCAAACATTAGAGTTCTTCTATCCTCTCTTTATTATTTTCAATTGCCCATTATGAATAATTTAGTAGTTTTATCTTGTTTTATCATCAGTAGCTAATTTTCTAGTCTAGGGTTTTGATGGAACCTATTGAAGGACGGACATCTTGTTATGTTAATATAGTTTGCCGGTTGAATCTGTATTTGTTCAACTGTGTGCTTGTTGTAGTAATTAACATGATCCGCAATTAGCTGTGCCTGTTTAGTGTGCATAACTCGGGAGAGAGTGCATATTTAGGTCAATTATTGAACAACACCACTTCCAAAGTATATGAGAGATTAATAACTGCGGGTTTAAAGGCGGGATTAGGGATAACGAAGTCTTGGGTGCAATCTAAATTGAGTTGTAATGAATAAAGTCAGTTAGCGCAACTCGGGAGAGAGCGTCTAGTAAATTGTTGTGATTACTCGGGAGAGATTTACGGTAATAATAGTGTTCATGATTGATAGAGATGATTAGGAAATTCTATGTGACACATAATCGGAAGGGATTCCATCAATAGGGGAAATCATAACCTTAGATCCTTCTTTTAATTATTTACAACTTAATCATAGTTAGTTTACAGTTGTTTATTTACATTCATTCTTAGTTAGTAGAAACATATTCAATTGTTATCCACAATGATTGGGAAGTTGATTCCGTGGAATTTAGTAAGTCTAACGAAAGTAATTGATAGGTTAATTCCTTGTGGATTCGACTCTGGGCTAAATACTCATATTATATTTGCAAAGTCCGCGTGTCCTTTTTATAAGGCATAGTTGGGCGTGATCAAACTTTGGCGTCGTTGCCGGGGAATTAACGGTGTTATCAATTACAATTGAAAGAAATACAAAAATTTTTAGTGTTGTCAGTTTTCTCTATACCCAATCTATACACTAAAATTATAACGTTTGTTGACTTGGTTGTACAGATGCATACCTAGAAACTCAACGAGAACTGGTGAAGTATTCAAAGCTTTATCTGATCCCGAGAAAGTTTTTAAGGCCTTGAACCGGTCCAACCGGAAAAGCAAATAGCAAAAAACAATTGAACAAATTGAACTGAACATGAGAGATCACGAAGAAAACTCACCGGCACCTCTTGTGCCAGAGGTTTCTCTCTATTATTGGGCACATCCCACAGCTGAAAATCTGACCAGAGTGATTGTAGTCCTGCAGATACAGGCTGAATCATTCCAAATCACGAATTACATGTTGCACTTATTGCAAAACAAGGGACTATTTTCGGGGTCACAAGTCGAAGATCCTTATCATCACTTGAAGAATTTCCTATCAATCTGCAAAATCCAAAGGCAGCCCAACGTAACTCAGGAAGCAATCAAGTTGTTGTTGTTCCCATTCTCACTGACAGGAGCTGCCTAGACCTGGCTAAACTCACTCCCCATAAATTCCATAACAACTTGGGAAGAGTTAGTCAAGCAATTCCATAATAAGTTCCACCCACCCAACAAGACTGCTCAACAAATTGATGAAATTTTGAGTTTTAAACAGGGGCCAATGGAGACACTGCATGAAACATGGGAATGCTTCAAGGGGATGCTTGTTATATGTCCGCACTATGGTATTCCAGATCTGATGTTGGGGCAGCGGTTTTATATGGGATTGTCAAATAGTGTGAAGAACATAGTTGACGCTTCAGCTGGTGGAGCATTTTTGAGCAAAACATGGAGAGACGGCCAGAGTCTGCTTGACAAGATGGCACATAATTCGGGATGGACAACCAGGAATGCACCTATCACCATAGTGGTTCACTCAGTGCCCTAGGATCTATCCAACTTTATGTCTGAAAATATGGCCTCCTTATTGAAATAGATGAGTATACGCACCAAAAAGGTGGAAAAGTCAGGGCAAAAGCAGCATGCACACATAGTAGATACTGCCAATGGAGGCTTGTGCGCATCTTGCATTAGTCATCCAATTGGTAACCAGTGGAATGCAGAACATGATCATCATCACTACCCTGAAGACATGAATTATGTGGCTAATTATGGAGGCCAGGGACAGGGTGGTCAAAGTTGGGGTCTTCAGCAGCAGCCATACAGGCCAGTCCAACCACAGTTCAATAATGGAAACATGGGAGGTATGTAATCTCCTAATAATATGGCACCTTACCAAAGGCCACAGGGATACAATGATCAGAATCATCAGCAGGGGTATCATCCTCCTCAGCAGCAACATGGTGGACGACAGGAAGATGGGTTTGCTATACTTGAGGCAATGATGCAGTAGGTTATTGGGTCTAATGCAAAAATTAGTGAGAGAGTAGATGCACATGATTCAGCTATCAAGAATATTAAAGTGCAGATGGGCCAAATTTCGATGTCTCTGAATAATCGTCCTCATAGGACATTACCTGCAGACACCCAGATAAATCTAAAAGATCAAGGCCCAAAGCAGCTAATGGCAGTGAGTCTTAATGGCGGAGATTTGGATATAGAGCAAGAGAGGTCTCGAGAAACCAGACAGGCTGAGACACTCATACCAGTACCCATTGAGCTGGATAAGTCAATGAAACTAACAGAGGTGACAGTCCAGCCTGCCTAGGAAGAAAATAACATTCAGATTGAGACTGAAAAAGAAGCTGAGACAGCCGGGAACTAGTAGTTGAGGTGGTAGCTGATAAAGAAAAATCCCAAATCATTGGGAATAAGAGATCTCCTGCACCATTCCTTTAGAGGTTGGCTAAGTACCAAAAAGAGGATCAGTACAAGAAATTCTTGGAGATGCTGAAACAAATCTAGGTAAATATTCCATTGATAGATGCTTTGAAAGAGACGCCTGGGTATGCAAAAATGATGAAAAACTTAATGTCCCGAAAATTTGATTTCTAAGACTTGGCCACAATAACTCTTACTCAGACCTGTAGTGCAGTGGTGACTAGACCAATTGCGGAGAAGCTATCTGACCCAGGGAGCTTTACAATTCCCTGCACTATTGGTAATTTTGCTTTCGCTAAGGCACGTGTGATCCAGGGGCCAGCATAAATCTTATGCCCCTGGTGATTTATAAGAGGCTGAGGATTGGAAGAGCTAGACCCACCTCTATGTTGTTGCAGCTAGCTGACAGGACTGTAAAAAGACCATTTGGTATCCTGGATGATGTGTTGATTCAGGTGGGGAAATTTGTGTTCCCCGCAGATTTTCTGATCTTAGACTGCAAGGTGGATGAAGAAATTTCCATAATTTTGGGAAGGCCATTCTTGGCCACTAGGAGAGCTTCATTGATTGTGAGACAGGGCAGCTCAAGATGAGACTGAATGACGAAGAGATAACATTCAATGTGCAGAAATCTATGAGGCGACCAAGTGAATTCGCCAATTACTCTCTTATTGATGTCGTGGATGTAATTGTATAAATTGATGATGAGATGTTGACAATTGAGGAATCCCTCGTTGCATGTCTGATGAATTTAGATGAGGTAAATGAAGAAGAATTGGAAGAATGGGTGTTGGCTTTAGAGGGCAGAGGGTTCTGGGACAGAACTCTTGAATTTGAGCCCTTACACTTAGAAAATAAAGAAACTCCTCCAGCTAATCCATCCATTGAAGAACCACCAAAGCTGGAATTGAAGGCATTGCCAGCCCATCTCAGGTATGAGTTCCTTGGACCTGACTCCACATTACCTGTTGTTATCTCATCTAGTTTGTTAGATGTGCAGGCACAACAACTCTTACAGGTACTCAATGAGTGTAAGACTACCAATGGGTGGACCATGGCAAACATAGAGGGGATCATCCCCGCTTACTGCATGCATAAAATTCTGCTGGAAGAGGGACACAAACCTTCCAGGGAACATCAAAGAAGACTGAACCCCAATATGAAGGAAGTGGTAAAGTAAGAAGTAATAAAATGGTTAGATGAGGGAATTATTTTCCCAATATCTGACAGCAACAGGGTTAGCCCACTGCAATGTGTGCCTAAGAAGGGTGGCATAACTATGATCAAGAACGATAACAATGAACTGATCTCAACACGAACCGTCACGGGCTGGAGAATCTGCATGGACTACATAAAGTTAAATCAAGCCACCCGCAAAGACCACTTCCCACTTCCCTTTATAGATCAGATGCTAGACAGATTGGCAGGGAGGTCACACTTCTATTTTCTGGATGGGTACCAGGGTACAATCAGATCTCCATTGCACCAGAGGATAGAGAGAAGACCTCTTTCACTTGCCCATATGGCATTTGTGCCTTTTGAAGGATGCCCTTTGTCCTATACAATGCACCCGCCACATTCCAAAGGTGCATGATGGCCATATTCACTGACATGGTAGAGGACATAATAGAGGTATTCATGGATGATTTCTCAGTGGTGAGGAACTCATTTGATGAGTGCCTTATAAATCTGTCTCATGTGCTAAAATGGTGTATTGAGACTAACCTGGTTCTTAATTGGGAGAAGTGTCATTTTACGGTACAAGAGGGCATAGTCTTGGGGCATCGGGTGTCAAGCAAAGGAATTGAGGTGGATCGTGCTAAAGTGGATGTGATAGCAAAGCTGCCCCCTCCAACTTCAGTCAAGGCAATCAGGAGCTTCCTCGAGCATGCCGATTTTTACCAGAGATTCATAAGAGACTTCTTAAAAATTGTCAACCCTCTCTGTAAGTTGTTAGAAAAAGATCACCTCTTCATGTTTTCTGATGATTACAGGGTAGCATTCGAGGAGCTAAAAAAGAGGCTGGTCACAACACCAATCATTGTTGCCCCCGACTGAGAGCAGCCATTAATGACTACGCAGTGGGGGCAGTGCTGGGACAGCGAAAAGATAAACTAATACATCCAATCTACTATGCAAGTAGAACACTGAGTGGAGCCCAACTGAACTACACTATGACGAAGAAGGAGATGTTGGCGGTGGTGTTTGCTTTCAATAAATTCAGATCATACCTTATTGGCTCTAAGGTAATTGTATATGCTGATCATGCAGCTCTTAGGTACTTAATTGAGAAGAAGGAATCTAAACCGCGCCTAATTCGTTGGGTGTTGTTACTCCAAGAGTTCAACCTCGAAATTCGTGACCGTAAGGGCATAGAAAATCAAGTCGTTGATCATCTATCACGACTTGAGGGAGCTAAAAATTCAACTGAGGTCGAAGACATTCTGGAAACCTTTCTAGACGAGCAACTGCTTGCGGCCAATCTTGAGGAAATGCCATAGTATGCAGACTTTGCAAACTATCTGGCATGTGGTATAGTTCCATATGATCTTTCCTTTGTACAAAAGAAAAAGTTTTATCGTAACTGCCGCATGTATTATTTGGATGAACCTTACTTGTTTCGAATATGTGTTGACAATATGATTAGGAGGTGCGTCCCCGAGATAGAACAATCTTCTGTTTTGCAGGCATGTCATGCATCAGCGTATGGAGGGCATTTTGGAGAAGTTAGTACAGCTGCGAAAGTGCTAGAGGCCGATTTCTTTTGGCCAACTGTATTAAAAAATGCGCACCAATGGGTGAAGGGCTACAAGGAATGCCAGCGAACCGGGAACATTTCTCGGTGCCATGAGATGCTCATGAACCCAATTCAAGAGGTGGAAGTATTTGATATTTGGGGAATTGACTTCATGGGTCCCTTCGTTAGCTCCTTCGGCAATAAGTACATACTTGTTGCTGTAGACTATGTATCCAAATGGGTAGAAGCTGCAGAACTTCCCATTAATGATATAAGAGTAGTGGTGGGGTTTTTGAAGAAGAACATATTCACCCGTTTTGGGACATTGAGAGCTATCATCAGTGACGGAGGCACCCACTTCTGTAATCGAGCCATTGAAAAGTTACTAGCGAAGTATGATGTGCGTCACAGGGTGGAAACACCGTATCATCCGCAGACAAGTGGACAGGTGAAAGTGTCTAACAGAGAGATAAAGAGTGTATTGACTAAGACTGTAAATGCCACAAGAACTGATTGGGTGAAAAAGCTAGATGATGCACTATGGGCTTACAGAACTGCTTTTAAAACACCAGATGATGCACTATGGGTTGCACGACCAGAACACTGTTGAGCGACATTTCAAACCCGGGGACATGGTATTGCTCTATAACTCACGATTACGATTGTTCCCTGGTAAGCTTAAGTCACGATGGTCTGGTTCATGTCGAGTGGTCGAAGTATTCCCTTCAGGGGCTGTGGAAATTTCCTCGGAGAAAGACTCTCGCACATTTAGAGTCAATGGACAGTAATTGAAGCTATATGTAGGTATGAGTGTACCAAAAGAAGTGACAGAGATCAACCTAATGGAACCTTAAAGGTCGAGTGAACCGTAAATGCGCTTATCTGTGTCGTGTCGTGACGTTAAATCAGGTGTTGCGTGGAAGCAACCCATGAAATGTTATTGTTAGTGCTCTCTTCTATAATATATATATATATATATATATATATATATATATATATATAAAAAAAAAAACTGGGCATCACCACTACTGTAGCTGGAAAACGGTGGAAGACGAGGATTCCGCCTCAGGAACGTCAACCCACCGTGGCCGCGGTGAAAGACAAGCTTTCTGCCTCTGATTTTTAAACTGCGGTGGGTACCAAGTATTTTTTTTATTTTTTATTTTTAATTTTTTTTCCTTTTTCTTTCTTTTTCTTCTTCTTTTAATTTTATAACCCCAATTAACAATCCCCCCATAAACCACTGACTCCCCCCCCTCCCCCCCTTCTAATTCCCAAACCCCTCTCTTCTCCTTCTTCTTCTTCACTAATATTACTCCCCCATCTCCATTCCTCCCACACCTTCCTCCATTAAGGTATGATACTCATCTCTCCTCTCTCTTTTCTTTTTGTATTTTGTTGTAGTATATGCTAGTTTAATGATTGTAATGGTGTAGCAATTGTTAGTTTTTTTTTTCTCTTTTTCCTTTTGAATTTTGTTTTTGAGACTGATTGGTGAAGGGGCTATGTGTTTAATGTGGTGGAACGGTGTGTGTTGGTGGGTGTTGAATGAAGTGTTATGGGGTGTGATGGTGTAGTAGCATTTCTGATTTGGGGGAGTTTCGATGTACCCATAAGGGATATATGTGTTAGGAATTTGTCTTGCCCACAAGGTATTTGGGAAATTTCCCCAATGGAGTTATAAGGGGATAATGTGACATGGTTATGGCGAAGTCTGAGTAACCACTAATAGTCACACATTTCACACACTCACTAATAGGTATTTCTCTTTTTGGACAGGTAAAATGAGTTCATCTAGGAAGAGACACAACACTGGGTCATCTGCTAGTAGACCGGGTAGCTTCTTGAGAGCTAGGAGCTAAGCCAATGCGCCTCAGTTTGACAGCACTAGGTTTGTATCCAAACCGGCGGAGGATCAGGTACAATGCAAAAGCAGCTAAGAAATTGCTACATGAGGTACATATCGACCGACAAGACTTAGAGGTGGAATGCCCGTATATCTTCAATGAGTTGAGGAGGTGTTAGCTGGACATCTTCTTCGAGATACTGGAGGAGGTCAATGTTCAGATGGTGAGGGAATTCTATGCAAACTTGCCGGAACATGAGCATGGGTTTTTTACTTGCGCAATACCCGGGTAGATGCCTCCCTCGAGACCATCCGCCGGGTGTATCGCCTCCCAGTATTCATGGGAGAGATAGATGCTTATATAGATAATCATCGCCCGAGGTTTGAGTGGGCACCAATTCTTAATGTCATCTGTATCCTTGATAAGTCATTTATATGGATAAAGCATCTGAAAACATTGAACTCAGAGTCTCTTAATTGGGAGGCAAAGTGTTGGCTCACCATTATCAACACCCGCTTGCTACCCTCCGGCAACACGATTGATGTCAATGGGCCACGGGTAGCGGCTATCTACTGTCTTATGACACACTAGGATATTGTTGTCGCTTGGCTCATCCACGATGAGATGTTCATTCGCTCCCCTGAGATACTTAAAGGCTTTTACTTCCCTTCTCTGATCACCAAATTGTTTCGTCTAGCTAGAGTCCCTAAAAACCTTAGAGTTGAAGGGAAATTAGCCCTGAAAGCCCCGTTCCTAGCTAGGAAAATTGGAATTGGAAGAGAGTCAGTATTGAATGTTGATGACTCAGATGATGAATCTGATGATGATGATGATGCGGCAGCTGAGGTCCCACCACCTCTGAGAGTAGAAGAGGCAGGCCCATCACAGACCCGCCGGAGCACCCTCATGACAGCTTCGGTGCAGGAGATGGCTGGGTTGTGTACCTCAGTCACTGAATTGGGTGCCCGTGTAGATGCGGTGGCTGACCGGTAGGTGAAGTCGGAAAAAAAATTCTTAGGATGGCTGAGAGAGTTGGGTCGTGCCTGCAATGTGAACCCAGACACCGTCTCCGATCAGGAGTGATCTTTCAGGGAAGTTCCTTTACCTCACTATTCTTTAAATTTTTATGCCATGAGGACATGTCTACATTTTAAGTGTGGAGTGGGGGATACTTCGGTGTATGTATGTATTTGTAACAATTGACTGTTTAATTTTTTTTGTTGCTTTGCTTGTTTTTGGTGTTTTGATTAATAGCTCATTAGGTAAGTTAAAGTAGGTACGTGACTTGTCCCGACGTCGGATCTCTTTCGGTAGGGTTCTTGAGGGACTAAGTCGAGAAAAAAAAGGGAATATAGAGACTCTTCCTGATGACGGATCCTTTAGACAATTTTCTTGAGGGAAGTAAGTCTAGAGAAAAAAAAGATTTTTTATTTTTAGGTAGTGTAGTAACTCCCCCTTGGTTTTTCTTTGGGCCACAGTTCTTTTCCAAGGGTTTAACTTGAACCGGGTGTAGGTATTTTTTGTTTTTTTGTTTTTTATTTGTAGTTAGGATTAATGGCTATGAGCTAAAATGAAAGGAGAAACCCTTAGAATTTATACACCTGAGCACAATAGGCACTAGAGTGTAACACTTAGTCTTAGTGGTTCATTCTTGCTGAAGTGCCTTAAATTGCATGTTTGTCACTGACTTGAATACTCAAAAGAGAATGTCTTGATAAATCAATCTGGAGTGAGTCATATTCCATGTGGGTGTGAGTTTTACTGTATTTCACGATTCACATTTGATGCCTAGAACTTGCCCTGTGTGTTTGCAAAGCGAAATAGTAGTTTCATTCAGTTTTAGAAGTGATATAGGCATTTCTTTATTGAGTCGGACATATAAAGTAAACCCACATGAATGTAATATATCTTAGTTAACCCCGTCGAGCCTATATAGCCTGATTCTTTGGTAACCACATTGCAAACCTTACCCAATTGTTTGAATAACCTACTGTTTGAACCCTTTTTACCTCCCATAAGCACTTGAATGGTATTGAAATTATTAAAAAGCAAAAGTGTGGGGTGGTGGTTTGATTTTTGAGTGGAACCATTGAAATAGAAAAAAAGGTGCAGAGTATAAGAATAAGAACCACATGAAAAAAAATGATGAGTATAATGTAGTAATCGATAAGTGGTGGTTTTTTATAATTGCACCTAATGGATGGGGATGTTGTAAATAAAAAGTGGTGGAGTGTTTGGTTGGCATAAGTGTGGTTTTAAAGGTTAATATAATTGTATTAAAGGTATTTAGGGAGGTTAGTCACTATATCCAAATATATCCTACCCGTCCCTTAGTCTACATTACAACCAAGTGAAATCCTATTGATCTTAAACTAAGTGAGCTCGATTAGTAGAGTATTACACTACGGGCAAGTTTATGGTGCATCTTTGTGGCATGTGAATGTTCTTTTGGAGAGTGAGTGAATTTTGTCCATCTGAGTTCCTAATTGTTTTAATCATATTAAGTGTGGAGCTACTCTCTTGTATGATGTGAGGGCATGTGATTCACAAAGGAAAGGTAAGTCTCGACTCTTGTATAGAGTAGTTTGAGTAAGTATGAATTTTGCATGGTACGAGAGATTCGATTGTTGAGGCAAAGGTTGTTCACTACTAGGTGCAACTGTGGTAAATTGTTCAAGGTGTGATTCGTTAAGGGAAAAGCTTAGGGAAGGATCGTCGATAGAGTGTGGCGGATTGCTAGAGGACTAGCAATAATTTAAGTGTGGGGTGTTGATATTAGGCTATATAGATGATATTTACACCTTAATATTACCACACTTCATTGTTGTTTTATAGGCAAATTGCCAACATAATGCTCTAAATGGTGTTCTTTTGTTTCGCAGGGAATATTCTAAGTAAGGAAGCACCACAGAGTATTTTGGAGGCAACAATGTGAAGAAAACGCCCACTCAAGAAATACCCGAGCACAAAGAAGCAGGAAAATTGACTGAGCAAATTCCATTGGGACCGTGGCGGAACCGCTGTGGATCAAGTCATTGTAGCAAAATACTCAGCGCTCACCGCGGTCGTGCCGCGATCGCGGTGCACTGTTCACTCGCCAGGAATTTAGGGACCAAAGTGTAAATTCGAGAAAACTTGTGCCAAACCCTTATAAGCTTTAGAAACTCGCCCAATATTGTTTTAAGCTTGTTTTTAGATTTTCTTGGAGGCAAGAATAAGTGTGAGAAGAATAACAAACATTAGAGTTCTTCTATCCTCTCTTTATTATTTCAATTGCCCATTATGAATAATTTAGTAGTTTTAACTTGTTTTGTCACGAGTAGCTAATTTCCTAGTCTAGGGTTTTGATGGAACCTATTGAAGGATGAACTTCTTGTTATGTTAATATAGTTTGCCGGTTTAATCTCTATTTGTTCAACTATGTGCTTGTAGTAGTTAATTGACAGGATCCTCAATTAGCTGTGCATATTTAGTATGCATAACTCGGGAGAGAGTGCATATTTAGGTCAATTGTTGAATAACACCACTCCCAAAGTATATGAGGGATTAAAAACTACGGGTTTAAAGGCGGGATTATGGATAACGAAGCCCTGGGTGCAATCTAAAGTGAGTTGTAATGAATAAAGTCAGCTAGCGTAACTCGGGAGAGAGCGTCTAGTAAATTGCCGTGATTACTCGGAAGAGATTTACAGTAATAATAGTGCTAATAATTGATGGAGATGATTAGGCAATTCTATGTGACATATAATCGGAAGGGATTCCTTCAATAGGGGAAATCATAACCTTAGATCCTTCTCTTAATTGTTTACAACTTAATCATAGTTAGTTTACAACTATTTATTTACATTCATTCTTAGTTAGTAGAGACATATTCAATTGTTATTCACAACATTTGGAAAGTTGATTCCGTAAAATTTAGTAAGTCTAGCGAAAGTAATTGATATGTTAATTCCTTGTGGGTTCGACTCTAGGCTAAATACTCAGATTACATTTGCAACGTCCGCGTGTCCTTTTTATAAGGCATAGTTGGGCGTGATCAACATTTTTACTGTTTGAAGGTGATGAATTAAAAAAATATAAAAGATGGCTAGAGTATAGATCCATCAACTATTAGACAACAACGTAAAAGAAACCAAGTAAAAGAGAAGAAAATATAAATCACATGAATGGAAAGATATTAACCAAGCCAGGACTCAAGAATAAAGTTTATATTAAATATTCAAAATGATAAATCAAAATTGTATGAAAGGAAACATATTCAATATATTGTAGTTTGCTACTCATAATCGCTAAAACACTTTGTGTCTTGCTAAAAGATACTTGAAATAACTTAGTTTAACTATAAGTAGCATAATAGATTTTAGGAATTACTATTTGAGTTTAATTACTTGTTTTCTTATAACAATTTTCATAATTCCAAGACCCAATAAAAAATTTAATACTTTATTAGTTTTATACTTACTATATAAATATTTTTTTTACATATAAAATTTATTCTGTACGGTTCTATATTTTTTTGGTTTATTTTTATAAAATAAAAAACTTATCCTAATTATCGGTACGATTATATATTTATATAAAAATCTACGATTTCTTTAAAAGAAACCTAAAAATCAGTTCAGTGCTACGGTTCAATCAGTTTAGTCGATTTTCAAATATTCATTGACATGCCTAATTGGAGGTGATTTGGTATCAAAATTCGTAGTTAAAATTGAGTTCAATAAATTCTTCTACGACACATGTATTACACATGCGCGCGCGCACACACACAGATATATATATACACACATGTGATATATGTATGATGCAAATATGATACATTTGTAATACACAAATGATACATAGTGTGATACACGTATTATTATTTTTTTGTTCATTTTCTATTTCGAATTTTCAGTACAAACCACCTCTAAACAAATCATTCCAAAACTGAGATTCAAGCTCTTTAAGATGTACCCAATCTATTCTAATAACACTCACTCAAAAAAATTAAACTTTTTTTTTTGCTACAAATAGCTGATTGGTTAATATTAGTAATTTTTTATGAATTGATTAATTTTGTAATAAGCTAATTATAACATATAGCTGGTAGTTTTTCATAAAAAAATAGCCAGTGTTTGCACAATCATTGAAAAATAATCATTGTTTTGTTAAAATACGAAAAATTCCAGCACACTATGTGTGATTATGGAGCTTCTGCATATAAACTTCTAGCATATTATGTTGGAACTCCAGCACACGGAATGTTCCAGCATAATATGCGGAATTATGGAACTCCTGCATATAAACTTCCTGGATATTATGTTGGAACTACAACACATTATGAAATTCCAGCACATTATGCTGGAAGCTCATATGTAAAAAAATTCGAACTCCAGCATATTATGATAGATTCTTTCCGGATTTTAAGGGTATTTTTGTTTAGGTTTTATTTTTACATAAAAAATTGATAAGTTTCGATTACTTTTGAAATTGTGGTTATTTTTCAATTAATTTTTTTCCTGATAAATTTGGGAAATTAAGGGTCTGAGCCAGTGAAGGGAAGACTCATTGAAGTTGTTATGTCACTGTCATTATTCTCAACTAGGTGCACTTCGCCAAAATTATATTGAGATAACAAAACCTACTAGATATGGATTATAAATAAAAGTATTAGTAATTTGATAATTAAAATATACTTGCTTATGTACTATGGTCCACTGGAAGGGAGCTATTCAACTAATAGACCAAATCCATACGAGATCTGAACCTCAGACTCAACAATTCGAAGTTCATAACTATATTAAGTACTCAATAGTTTGAATAAGAATTACTGCTGTTATTATTCTCATAAAAATAATGAATTGTTATGAAACAATAAAAGTAGAAGAACAATATTGCAGAAAAAGAAAGAGGGAGTTCTTATTGAATTTTGGGATGAATTACAATAGAATAGAACCCTTTATTTATAGGGAGAGGGTGACTTAGCTATCAAGTAATGAACACTAGAATCTCTCAAAATATAGACATTCACCATAAATACAATTCTATTTATAACACTCCTCCTTGAATGTCTATTCAACAGATAATGTGTCTTGTTAAAACTTAACTAAATAAAATTCAATGGGAAAAAATTCTAGAAAGGAAAAAGAGTACACATATCTAACAATACGCCTTTTGGTTGTCTCGTTAAAAACCTTGCAAGGAAAACCCAGTGGGACAAAAACTTGTAAGGAAAAAAGAGTACAACGCGTATTAACTCCTCCCGATGAGAGTATCAATTCACATCTTTAAGCATTCACATTCCAATCTTGTGCACCATCTTCAAAAGATCTTTGGTAAAGATTTGATAAACAAATCAACCATATTAACTTGGACGAATTTGTTTCACCTTGAAATCATCATCCCTAATAAATGTATTGTCTTCATATGATCTTGTCGGAATCGTCAGTTCAATATCTTTACATAGAGGTGAAAACTCCTGCTATCATATCATCATGCTTATAGATATAGCAAGATATATTTATGCATAAATTGTATTGAGGATGTGGTACTTCAAGATCAAGAATTATATATGCTTCAGGCAACTTAAATTCTTCATGGATTGTCATACAAGTTAAGTCATATAAGCCATCTAAAGAGACTTTAGATGCATATCAAGTTTTCATGTCGTGCTAGACATATAAGGTATCGAAAACTGATTGCATATACCATTGACTTTATACTTTCAAGTGTTTGAACTACATGTTCAAAACTACATGTCTTTCATATGAAACCAATTCTATTCGAAATTGTTTCTCCAGAGTTAAGATTCTCATATATATATATATATATATATATATATATATATATATATATATATATATATATATATATAAAACTTTGTTCTCATAAGCAATAATTTAGTTATTAAGTGGAGGCGCTCATTAAATATATTGCTAAACCAACTGTGATGTAAACCAACTTATCAAGATGAACTATCTTGAATACAAAATCTGAAAATTATGCTCCAAATCAAATTATTGAGCAAGTTACCTCGCAAACACCATGTTGCGGGTTAATAATAATCGAACGTGTAACCATCTCATAGATGCATCTTATATGGTATACATGTCAGGTGAATGTGCCCATATTCACTTTTGATATTTCCAGCATTCATGGGATTCAATCCCAATTTTAGTTGATCTATTAATTAATAAGAACAAGCAACATAAGAGAATTCGTAAAGAACTTTCTAGTTCTTTAATATTTACCCATGTGAATTCTCTTTTTTTTTTGCACCTCATACTTGAATTGATATGGCTAAACCAATTATGCCAATTGAATAAATTATCGATATTGATAAACTTTAGATTTACACCATGACGTGTGCAATTATCAATAAACTCCAAGTTTATTATGATATGAGTTTTTATATCAATAAACATTCACTTTATTGTGGTATTCTTTTATTTGTGTAGTACAAACTAGAGAATAAAGCGGGTAACTTTTCACATACATATTGTCCCGCTACAAGTTGTAGTAATAGAAGATATTAAATCTTTCCTTTATTTATAGTCTCAATATAATCAACCCCTTTCGCGAATACGTTAGAAAATCAATTAAGTTTCTTTGAGACTTACTACTGTGACGACCCAAAGGGATCATCACCTGTTTCCTCATTCGTCCCGTGCTTTCGAGGCCTTAAAAATCTCATTTATAGTTGTCTCGATTTGCGTGCACAGTCCGAGCTCGTAGCCGGAAAGCTTATGTTGAAATATGTGAATTCTGTGAAAAATTTGAAGAATTTTGATATTAATATGATTAAAGTTGACTTTGGTCAACGTTTTGGGTAAACGGACCCGGACCCATAATGTGATGGTCCCGGAGTGTCCGTAAAAAAATATGGGACTCGGGCATGTGCCCGGAGTCGAAATCCGAGGTCTAGAACCCGAGTAAAATTTTTTCTGTTAAATTATTTTTTTGAAATTATTAAGGAAAATAAAAATAAAAATTTATTAAAAGACTATGGTATCGGACTCGTATTTTGGTTCCGACGCCAAGTACAGGTCTTAAATATGTGTTAAGCACTTCCTGTGAAGTTTGGTCGAAATCGGACGTCGTTTGACGTATTTCGGACCTAATTATCTAAAGTTAGAAGTTTATGAAGTTTGAAATAAAAGTGATGATTTTGCGGCTTGATTCATTGATTTTGATGTTATTTTGGCTATTTGATCGCTCGAGTAAGTTCGTGGGAAGTTGTTGAGTTAGTGTGTGTGATTGGTTAGGAGCCCCGAGGGCTCGGGAGTCTTCTCGGAGGTGTTCGGGGTAGTTTCGCACTTAGTGGAATTGCAGATTTTCTACAACAGGTGAACAGTAAAATCTTTCTTCGCGTTCGCAGTGTTGCCTTCGCGTTCACATAGCTTTGCTCCCTTAAACCTTCGTGTTCACGTTCAGGCCATCGTGATCGCGAAGCTTTGTTGCTTCCTTCAACGCGTTCGCATTTCTCCTCACGCGTTCGCGTAGGCCTAGATCCCAGATCCCTAATACTTTACTATACACGTTCGCGTTCCCCTGTCGCGAACGTGATGTTTCCCTAGCCCCCTTCTTCGCTAATGCGGCATCCTTGGTCGCGAACGCATAGAACAAAAAATGCCCAGTTATAATTTTAAAATTCCAGAATCAGAACCTACGGGATTTATCCAATTTTCTCACGAGCTCTCTTCTCCCCAAGCTTTAGGAAGCCATTAAAGCCCCCATTCTTCAAGACCACTTGGGTAAGTAATTTCCCACTTATTTCGGAAGCCATTAAAGCCCTCATTCTTCAAGACCACTTGGGTAAGTAATTTCCCACTCATTTCCTTTACTTTTTCTTTATTAATTAGCAAGTTTCTAAGCCTAAATCATGAAATTAAAGTAG